>WBNM01001514.1:158840-280997 GCA_013399055.1 Ramphastos sulfuratus
CCCCCCGCCCTTTTCCCGGCTTCAAACCATGTTCCAGCCGTCTGCGAAACGCTGCTTCACCATCGAGTCCCTGGTGGGGAAAGACACCCACCTCAGCCCCGAGGACCCTCCGCGCCCCGCCGCCCTCGCTTACCCCGGACCCGGACCCGCCGCCGCCACCGACGCCGCCGCCTTCGCCCCCGGTTTCCAGGGCGCTGCTGCCGCCGCCGCCGGCCGGGCCCTCTACGGCAGCGCCGAGCTCGTATTCCCCGAGGCCGTGGGGCACCCGGCGCTGCCCGTCGGGCCCCATCAGTTGGGGGGGTCAGCGCTGCCGCACCCCCACTCTTTCTTCGGGCCGCAACACCGCGACCCGCTGAACTTCTACCCCTGGGTGCTGCGGAACCGCTTCTTCGGGCACCGCTTCCAAGGTGAGATGAAGGGGGGTCGGGAACCGGCTACCAAAGCTCCCGGGACTGCCGGGGAGCGGAGCGAGGACTGTTGGCTGCGGGGCACGAAAAGCGGGGGAGAACCGGAGGCACAAAACCTGTTGCTGCGGTGTCTGCACACACAGCCGGTGCTCTGCGCGTTCGCACACCCGGTGCCTTGCACACTCACACACCGCGACTCGGTGCATTCGCTACCAAGTGTCTTTGCACACCCAGTGCTCGGTGCATTTGCACACTCGGTGCCCAGAGCTTTTGCACGTCCCGATGCTGATGCCTTTAAGCACCCAGTGAATTCACACACCGATGCTCGGTGCATTTACATTCCTCCGGTGCNTTTCTTTCCTTCTTTCTTTCCTTCTTTCTTTCCTTCTTTCTTTCCTGCCTTCCTGCCTTCTTGCCTTCCTTCTTTCACTCTTGCCTTCCTTCTTTTCTTTCTTCCTTCCTTTCTTCCTTCCTTCCTTTCATTCCCTTCTTTCTTGTCCTTTTTGTCCCTTTGTGTAATGTACCTTGTTCCTTTCCTTTCCTTTCCTTTCCTTTCCTTTCCTTTCCTTTCCTTTCCTTTCCTTTCCTTTCCTTTCCTTTCCTTTCCTTTCCTTTCCTTTCCTTTCCTTTCCTTTCCTTTCCCGTCCTGTCCTCTCATTTTTCCTTTTCCCGTTCCTTTTCCCTATTTTCCTCTCTACGCCCGTCCCCGAGCTGTCCCCGTCGCCATGCCCCGGAGGGTCCCGGTGATTAGGGTTATCTCCTCGGCACCAACCCCTCGCCTGGCCCCGGGCTCCGGAGGCTCCGCCGGGGACAGCAGCCGCTGCCGGCGGCACCCGGGGGCACAGGGACACGGCTCCAAACCCGACCCGACCGGCCCCGGTTCCATTCCAGTTTCATCTCGGCACCTTCCCGGAGCGGCTCCGGCCAGGCTGCGCGGAGCTTCCCTTTCCAGCCCCGCGTCCGCCTCGCTCCTTTCGCTTCCCACGGCCTCCCGGTCTTTGTCCGCATCGTTCCTGCCCTTCACCTGCCTCCTCTGCCCTCCCTCAATGCTACCTGGCCGACCTGCTCCCCAGCCTTTTCCTTCTTTATTTATTTTGCTTTTCTTTACTTTTTCTTTTATCTTTTTCTTTTCTTGTTTATTTTATTTTCCCCCTTTCCCTTTTTCTCTTCTCTTTTCTTTTCTTATTTCCCCCCTTTTCCTTTTTCTCTCTTCTCTGCTTCTCCTCTTCTCTTCTCTTCTCTTCTCTTCTCTTCTCCTTTTCCCCCTTTTCTTTAATTTCTAAATTTTCTTTCTTTAATTTCTATATTTTCTTTCTTTTTCTTTCTCACTTTCCTACCTTCTTAATCTTTCTTTCCTTCTCTCTTGCAATCTTTTCTTCTTGTCTTTCTTTCTGTCTTCTTTTTCTTGCCTCTTTTCTCTTTTTTTCTTCTGCCACTCTCTCAGACCAACTCTCTCTTCCATCCTTTTTATATTCTTTTCTCTCTTCCTTTCTGTTTTTTCTCTGCCTCCCCTCTTCCTCTGGTTCTTTCTTTCTTTCCCCTCCCTCTTTCCCCATCCATCCCTTCTCTCTCACTTTCTTCCTCTTTCCTTTCCCTCCCTCTTCCCATTCAGACCCACCAAGGCACTGAGGGCAGCTGGGGTGGGAGCATAGCAGTGCTTGGGGAGGGATGAATCCAGCAGTCTTGAGGTGGAGAAGGTGCTCAGGGCTTCCCAACACCCCCTTATCTGTCCTCTCTGTGTCACAGGGTGAGAGTGTCTCACTAGCACCACTCCCTTGGTCCCACAGAGCATCTGGGGGTGCCCATACATGACCCTGACTCTGCTCTCCATCACAGGGAGTGAGGTGTCCCAGGAGAGCCTGCTCCTCCACGGCCCCTTCGCACGGAAACCCAAACGCATCCGCACTGCCTTCTCACCATCCCAGCTCCTGCGCCTGGAGCGAGCCTTCGAGAAGAACCACTACGTGGTGGGCGCCGAGCGCAAGCAGCTGGCCAGCAGCCTCAGCCTCTCCGAGACCCAGGTACCCCTCTGGCCACCCCACAGCCCTCAGGCCCTCCCTCCATCCATCTCTCCATCCCTCCCTCTCTCTCTCCCTCCCTCCACCCATCCATCCATCCGGTGGAGACAGCACTGAATCCATGCAGGGCTCTGCAAAAGTGCAGCTGCATTTGGCCAGGAATCCTGGGTGGGAGCTGTGGCCCAGCCGTGGCAGTTCACCTGGCTCTGGGGTTGCTTTCCTTTGCCACGGTGCTCATTTGTCACAGTCGTTCCCATCAGGATTTCAGGCTCAGAACGCAGGGGTTGCATCATGCCTCTCTCTGGAGCAGTTTTCTAGTGTCATTCCTTGCCTGTTTGGGGACATTTCTCCCCAAAGTAGTAGGTGGATTTAAAAATCCAGTTAAAAAATGAGCAGGAGCATGAGACCCTTCCCCAGAGGGCTGCAAAAACACCCCTTGGTTGTGTGGTTTTGATGCCTGAAAGTCAGAACGGGTGCAGAGATGGGTGCAAACCGCAGGGTGGTTTATATCAGCTGCAACTTTCTGGTTATTAGAAAGGACATTTCATGGGTGGCTAGAAAGGGTGAGACCCTGGGGGACTGTGGAGAGGAAAGGGAACAGAAAAGCATTTGGTGCTGGGGGGGAGAACAGAGAAACCAGGGCTGAGCATCTCCCTCTGTGTCTAAGCCTGGGTGTGCTGGTGAGCTATTCCCAAACGCTCTGGGTGAAGGCACACTGCTTCCCGTCACATTCAGCAGATGAGTGGATGGAGAAAGTTTTCTCCCAAATCCTGGCAAGGTCCTTTGGCCTGTGTTCTGAATTAATGCCATTTTTATCCTTTAATTGTATTGGAAAATCAAGCTGGAGTCGTGGGTGTTCCTGGTACCCGCCTGGCTCATCCTTGCCCAGGCTCTGTCAAGTGAAAACATCTCTGGCAGTAGGATGCTATGGGGAGGAAAATGCCACAGGGACAGCAAGAAAAGGCAGATGTGGCTGGGGGGGAGCATAGGCTGAGCCCACAAAATTCAGAGGCTGTTTTTATGGGGATGTTGGTGCTGTCCTAACCATCCCAGCCCCGTGGCTGACAGCTGCCACCCCAGCTCTGGTCCCTCCCTTCAGCTCTCCGAGCTGAACATTGTGTTGAAAGGGGGAAGGAAAAAAACCCCAATCAAAACCAAACAAAAAAATCAAAGGTCAAAGAACAAACAGTGACTTGCCCAGGCAGAAAGGGCAGCTGCAGGATGCTTGAGGGGAAGCTCTTCGAGTCCCTGGGAATTTTGAATTTTGCATCGTTGCCCTGAGCCTAAATGCAATAAACAATGCAATTTATTGGGGGAGCACAGCACAGGCATCATCCCTAAATCCAGTGGGGATGGGGAAATGGAAACAGAGATAGACCTCGGCTGGTTTTTAGTGCACTGCATCCTGTTTTGTTGTATATTTCCATGGTTTTGGAAGCTGGTCGGTGCAGAGTAATTCATGACCAGAAAGCAAATGCAGGGCAGGGCTGGGGGGAGCAGGGGGACAAAGAGCATTAGGACACCAGGCTGGGAACAAGGGACAGCAGCAGGTGTCAGCAAAGTGTCCCCCAGGGCAGCGGCAGTTGGTAGGGTCACTGTGAGGCAGCAGGGAAGGTTTGTTCCCTTTGGGCTTTGTGGCTTTAGAAAAAAGAATCTTCTCCAAATCTTTAATATTCTGGAGGAAAATGACCCCAGTTCCGAGAGGGATGGGATATGGGATGGGATGTGGGATGGGATGTGGGATGGGATATGGGATGGGATGTGGGATGGGATATGGGATGGCCACTGAAGCACCAGGGCCGGCAGGGTGGCAGAAGTGGCTGTGCCAAAAGCAGGATCAGCATCACCCTGATCATTCCTTACTTTTGATTTCTTATTCTTTATTATTAAATTATACTCTTACCTTTCTTCTTATTATTATTAATTTTATTTTATCATAATAATGTATTCCATGAGGAATCCTTCTCAGCCACAACCTCCCATGGAAAACCACTTTGGTGCCTGGTGACACAGGTCCCTGGTGCCACAGACTTATTTCCCCCACCGCAGACATCCAGCCCTGGGTTTCCAGCAGGTATAGCCTCCTCCAAGAAGGGGCTGCTGGTTATGGCTGTGTCTGAATGTATTTCCCAGCTGCTTTTCCTCCTGGAAAAGAGAGCATTGCCCTTTGGGCTGTCACCTAGCCAGGGAAGCAACACCTGGAGCAGCCCGGGGGGAAGGTGAAAAGGGTACTGGTACCTGCCCAACATCAGGAAATGCCTTGGGACAGAGGGTGAGAAAGGGTGGAGATGTTTAACCCCTTCCCATCCTTCCTCCTACCAAGGAGCTGCATTAAGCTGGGATCAGACAGGCCCCTGAAACTGCAACAAAAAATAGGGAGTGGGGGAAAAAATCCAGTAAATGCAAGTGGTAAGTGGAGTGAGGGTGGAGTCCATGTAGGGAGGGCTTGACAGGGGGCTTCAGGTAGCCTGTGCAGGAGGAGCCATCCCGTGGCGTTCATGCGTGATGGGATGATGCAGAGGTGGGACATGGTGTGTGAGCTGCATGGCATAATGAGCGTGGGGGTGCCAGGCACTGTGGGTGCTGCGGGGCTGGAGCACAGGGGGTGGGATGCAGGTGTGGAGGAAGTGGGGAGCAGGGAGGAGGTGCAGGCGCCATACTGCGGTCGTGCCGGGCTGGGCTTTGCAGGCGGTCACACTGCTGTGCCCGCAGCGTCAGGGCGCTTCACCTCCCCGGGGCAGTCTGCTGGGATGGGAAATAACTTCCCGGAGTTAATTTTGCAGGACACAGCTCAGGGCTTCCAGCAGAGCCTCTGCATCCCTGGCAGTGCATGGTGCAAACCTCCCTTGGCGGTCTTGAATCTGCCTTCCCAAACCCGAGGCCTCACTCTGGCTCCTGCCAGTTTGTAGCGGTGATGGAGGTGCCCATGGCATTTCCCAGCATCCCCTGCTGCTCTGGGGTGATGATCGAGGTACTGTACATCCCAGCATGCCCTCCCAGTGCCATGCGTGCTGGGATGCAGGCCGGGCAGTCCTAGCTGGTGGGTTGGAGTGTGCTGGGCATCGCAGCCACTCTGGCAGGAGCTAATTATTAACTGAGTGGATGCCTGGGAGTCACGGGAGGAGAAAGATGCAGGTCCCAGATACAGTAGGAGGGCAGCTGCACTGCACAGCCTTGGGCTGGCAGTGGTCCCTACCCTGAGGAACGTCCCCAGAACCAAGCTCTTTAAAGTTCTGAGGTGCTTTTAGAAGAAAAACTCCTGTCTGGGACTGCAGACACAGGCAAAGGCACAGAGCTGATGCCTTGGAAGTTCCACTGCCCTTCAAGGTCGTGGCACACAGGGGTGACAGTGTGGCACAAGCAGTGTCACCTTCTCTGTCCCTGAGCGATGGTGAGGCTGGTCCCTCTTCACTACCATTCACACCCTTCCCTGTGCTCTCAGACTTTGGCAAGATTTGGGTCACCATCCAGGGGAGCTTCACAGGAAGCCACCAGCATTTAACTGTTCCCATCTTGGTGATGGCAACATCACCTTCCTACCAAGAGTGGTTTCTTGGTGGACATGACAGCCTGCAGGCTGTTGGATGCGTGGAAGCATCTCATGTGTGCTGGTAAAGCAGTGGCCAGGAACTGTGTGTAAAGAGTCAGGACCAGGATGCAGGAGCTGGCCAGGGGCAGTGGTGACCCCAGGGGTCACCAAGCAGGGACCCCAGAAGCATCAGACCAGTGGGATGCACAAACACCTGGCATGACAACAGTTAATGCAGTGAGGGTTTGGGAAGGGATAAACCCCCGGGCTTGGGGGTTTAAACCAATTACTCTTGGAGTCAGGATGAGGCATCATAGGGGGCAGCTTATCCCCTTGTTACCCACTGTGAGGTTCTCACACTTCTCTCATTGTGGCTCTGGGCCTGTTGGAATCAGGGAATATGGTACTGGAGGGGTCAGGGAGCCCATCCAGCCCCCAAACATCCCTGTTCCCACAGCTGAGACAGTCGGGAAGCACACGGGAGCTTCATCCCCCTGCAGATAGGTCTCTCCGAGCTGAACCTAGCTGCAGAGGAAAGGTTTTATGTGCAGGAGCTGCTGCACACCCACCCCTGATTTCCACACGGCCTCACTCAAGCATCTTAATTGCTTTATGCCTTAGTTTCCCCTTCTATCACTTAGGGATAAGGCAACTTCCCTGCTCCCAGAGGGCTGAGAGCTTTAATTAAAGTTTGCAAAGTGCTTTGCGTGGTTGAATGAAAGGCGCCAGCTCTGCATTGTTCCAGCAATGCCCCAAAGCTAGGAAAGCAAATGGTTGGAGCCCGGGGTGAGGGGGGGCCGGTAGTATATGGGGGTGCCGTAAAGCAGCTGCTTCAGTAGACTGAGCCTGCCTTAAAGCCAAGGGCTCGCCCTGCGCCGGCTGCGAGGCACCCTGCAAGGGTTCTGCTCCCCCGGGAAATGCGGCGAGGTGGGAATGTTGGCCTCTGCCGGCTGCCAGAGCCCTGGAGCAGGCAGCGACAGTGAGAAGGGGGAAAGGACTGGTGGGATGAGATGCTGCAGTGGCTGCTGGAGGGGCTTCGGGCACCGCACCACCTGCAAGTGGGTAAACGCCTCAGTCTGGCCCAAGCTGGGCTGGCAGCGGCGGCCGAGCAGCGGCACCTAGTGACCTAGGAAGCTGGGCAGCACCGCACATCCCATCCTGCATCCCATCCCGCATCCCATCCCGCACTGCTTCCTGCAGGATCCTGCACCTCCAGCTGTGGCATCTTGCACCCCGCACTGCAGCATCTCTCATCCCCAGCTGCAGCGTCCTGCATCCCTCACTGCAGCATCCCTCACTGCAGCATCCCTCACACACAGCTGCTGTGTATCTCCGGCCACATGGGTGCCTGCAGCATCCTTCATCACTGACCCTCTGGGTCCCTTCATCACCCCAAATCAATCTTCATGTCCAGCCTCCTATCCTGGCATCAAGGGTATGTGGGGTGAGAGCAAGGTGCTGGGGGCCTCAGGAGGGCGAGGAGGGTGTAACCTCCATGCTGCCTCACTGGGCTCCTGGGACAGCATTTAACAACCAGTATGGTGGAAATGGTTTCCTCAAGCCTAAATATGGTAAATTAATTATCTAGAATTGCAATAATAATCTGTCTGCAATGAGCTACCAAGTTATCTGCAGCCCAGCCCAAGCCGCCCTGGTGCTGGGGACACAGGTCCTTGCTGGAGGGGCAGGGACAGCTCCGTGTGCCATCCCACAGGGCTGCTGTGCTCATGGCATCCTGACACCAGAAACCAAACAAACCAGGAACGGATTTAGCCTCTCTCACCATGCTGTGCCTCACCTGCCCCAGGGTGATGTGCACCAGGTGGTGCTGCAAGGAGGATGCAATGCCCCTGACAGCCCCTCCCTGAGGCTTCATCCATCTTGGGTTTCTGCAGCAAAGAGCAGCAGGGAGGTGGCAGCACCTCACACCCAGCAGCCGAGACTGAGGCAGGACAGGCTGGCCCTGGGGATGCTTCTGGGGAGACTGAGACTTCTTTCTCTGGAGGTCTCCAAGGACAACTGAGCTTGCAGCACCATCCCTTGTCAGGGCCAGCTGTGCCAGGATCCCTGTGAGCACTCATCTGTCTCTCCCCCAGGTGAAAGTGTGGTTCCAGAACAGGAGGACGAAATACAAACGCCAGAAGCTGGAGGAGGAAGGACCTGACTCAGACCAGAAGAAGAAAGGTTCTCACCACATCAACCGATGGCGCCTCGCCACCAAGCAGTCGAGTGGAGAAGACATCGACGTCACCTCCAACGACTAAGGCAGGGACAGGCTCCTGGTGCAGTCACCATGGAGAGGAACCCAGGGGAGGAAGGGAGGACATCGGTGGCATCACCAAACGAACTGTAGGGACGTCGCCAAAGCCACTGCCACCACCTCCTGCTGCCTTTCCTCTGGGGTGCCTGGCCTGACCGGGGACCCGTGCCCCGTTCCCCCCCCGCCACCTGGGCCAGCTCTCGGAGGTGCTTTTTGGGAAGCTCCTGCTGCCGAGCCGGGGAGGAAGAGGAGGCTGCCAGGGCGGCTCCGGGACGCCACTGTGTGTCCTCCTCTGCGCTGGAAACCGTCTGTCAGCCATCGGATCAAATCAAAACGTCCTGCCTAGAAGCTCAGTGTGCCCAACCCTACTTTCATTTCCCTCTTTATCCTTTTTTTTTCTTCTTTTTTTTTTTTTTTCCCCCCCCCCTCTCTCCTTTTCTCCATTGTTGGTTTGGTTTTTTGGTTTCTTTTTGGTTTTGTTTTTTTTTTACACAGTTTATTTTAATTTATTCTTTTATTTTTGTGCCCGTGTGTGTGTGTTCCCTGTTGTAGGTAGTCAGCAGCTGTAGTGTGTGTTACTGCGTGGTAATAAAAAGCAAAATGTGCTGGAAAACTGCCTGGGGTGTCCTTGGCGGAAGAGGAGAGAGCAGGGGGTGGTCCTCACCACCCAGCATCACTGAGGAAATGGACTCTGGTTTGGGGGGACCTGGGTATCAGGGGGAGGGATGGCTCCAAGAGGGCTTGGCGGCTCCATCATCATCATGGTATCTGTTGGGAGGATGGTGAGGATGGCTGTGGGGATGAGGGTGTCCCTCGAGGGTCCCCATGGGTGCAGGGCCACCACCGGAGTGGCCGCAGGTATGACAGGTATGCGACGGCTCCAGGGAGGCAGCTTCACACCTGCACAGGGATTGAATGTCGGGGAGAGGCTCCAGACAGCTCTGCTGCTTCTCTCCTGCTCTCCAGGGAATGCCTCCCTGCCCCAGGGGTACCCACAGGAGATTGAGAGCCCAGGGCAGGCAGAGAGACATCCTGGGAACCTCTCCCAGCAGCAAGGGACAGAGGAGAGACACAGGAGGGTTGGGTGATGAATACTGAGTGTTCTCACATCTCACTGGAGTTTGGGATGAAGGCCACTGGAGATATGTGTGTGTATATATATATNATATATGTAAATAACATACACCCAAATATAATAATATGCAATCCAGAACACACAGACACGTTGATGCACATTCATCCATCACCAGTGTAGACAGACACATCCACCACCTGTATGTATCTAGTGCATGTGTGTATCTATAGTTTTTAATGGCTGTTTTATATATATTGTATTTTAATGGTCTCTATATACAGGGCATATAAGCACTGTGCATGCACATAGAACTGTGTCTATAGATTGTGGGGTTTAATGTATATTATATATAAATCATAGAATCGTAGAATCATAGAATAGTAAATTTGGAAGGGACCTCAAGGATCATCTAGTTCCAACCCCCTGCCATAGGCAGGGACACCTCCCACTAGCACAGGTCACTCAAGGGCTCCTCCAACCTGGCCTTGAACACCTCCAGGGAGGGAGCAGCCACAACCTCCCTGGGCAACCTGTGCCAGTGTCTCACCACCCTCACTGTAAAGAACTTCCTCCTAACATCCAGTCTAAATCTCCCCTCTGTCAGTTCAAACCCATTGCCCCTTGTCCTGGCATTACAAGACCTAAATATATAGAATCATCCAACTGTTTTGGTTGGAAGAGACCCTTAAGATCATTGAGTCCAGCCATTAACCCAGCACTGCCAGGTCACCACTAAACCATGGCCCTCAGCACCACATCTACATGTTTATATGTTGGGTTTTTTTCATATATATATACACACACAACAGAATCACAGACTGGATTGGACTGGAAGGGACCTTTAAAGATCATCTCATCCTGCCATAAGCAGGGGTGTCTGCAACTAGAGCAGATTGCTCAGAGTCCTGTCCAACCTCACCTGGAATGTTTCCAGACATAGGGCATCTAACCCCCTCCCTGGGCAACCAGGGGCAGTGCCTCAGCACCCTCGGTGCAAAAATTTCTTCCTTCTCTCCAGTCTAAAACTTCCTCTTTTAGCTTCAAACCATTACCTCTTGTCCTGTCACAACAGGCCCTGCTAACAAAGTCTGTCCCCAGCTTTCTCATCAGCCTCTTTACACACCGAAGGGGCACCCTGGAGCCTGAACAACCCCAACGTGCACCCACAGAGAGGCTGGACCACACCACCAAGTCTTTAAACTCTTTTATTCCAGACAGACCCATGTGTTACACAAAGAGTTGCAGTCAGCAGTGCTATCAAGAAGGTTAAAAAGAGCTGGGGAGCACAGTGGGGTGCCCGTGGGGTGCCCGAGGGGTGGCAGGGGGACCTGCACCCACCCAGGGCTGGCGTGGGGACCGCTGGAAGACGTGCCAGTGCTGGCGAGTGCCCCCTCCCCGTGTCCCAAGGGATGTGCCAGTGCTGGCAAGTGCCCCCTCCCCGTGTCCCAAGGGATGTGCCAGTGCTGGCGAGCGCCCCCTCCCCGTGTCCCAAGGGATGTGCCAGTGCTGGCGAGCGCCCCCTCCCCGTGTCCCAGGGGCCACTGCCATTCCTGTGGCTGCAAGGTGCATTGGGAATGGGTGCCAGAGGGTGGCTGTGTGAGCAGAGGCAGCTGAGGATGGTGGATGCAAAATAAGCCATAAAAAAAAAAGGGGGAAAAAGCCAGAAGTGGACATTGCCTAAAGCAGACTATGGAGGTACCCAAGGCTGAGGGTATCTGCCACAAGCACGACCACTTTGAGGCTCCATCATCTGCACAGCCAACACCAGGAACTCTGCCAGAGCCAGGCCAGCTCCCCAGGTGAGATTATTTGTGCTCTAGAAACCTTTGCTCAAAGGCTGTCAGGGTCTTGCCACAGCACAGCAGCAGCCTCCATGCTCCTGAAGAGCATCGTCCAAGGCTCTGGATCTCCATCACAGCCCTTTAGGAGGAGCCAGCTAGAGTGGGGGGCACACAAGCATCTCTCAGCTCTGTGGCATTGGTATAACCCTGAGATCTTCCAGGAATGAGCATCCCAGGGTGGTGGAGTCCACCAGCACTTCTCTCAAGGTGGCAGTGTCTAGCATCAGCCAGGTCATCTCACATCCCAGTGATGCGTGGCACTGGTGAGAAGGTGACCTACTGCCTGTCCTGCTGGGACCTGGGCCTCTGCCCACACCTGGCCAGGTACAGGCATGCAGAGCAGACAAATGAGCAAGAAGTGAAACGAGAGGAGTTGAGCTGTGTCCAAGCTTAAAGGTGGGTTCGGGACATGGGCAACACAATAGCTGCCCCCTGGCTGCCCCTCGGCCAGCTCAGGCAGCAGCCAGCAGACACATCCTCCAGGAGGGCCTCAAAACTTGTCGGTGACACCTTTTGCTGCAACCTGGTCCTCATTATTTCTTAATTAGCGCACCCAAGAAATCAATTACCAGCGACATTTCTAATTAAGTGCTCCAGGAGCTGATCATCTCCTTCCTGCTATCTGCTGAGGTGAAGGACTCGATGTGTGTGCTGGGGTTTGGCTCTCCCCATTTCTTCCACCTCCCCAATTGCAGGGAAGGAGGAAACGCAAAGGGTTGGGTTGTTCTTGCAAACCCAGGGCTCCTTTCTGTGCATTAGGCAAGTCGAAGAGATTAATTAGCTGTTAAGTGAAAGTGCATAATGTTATCATTAGCTGTTGTGTGTAGTCTTTCCTGGCACCATTTGCTGTCCTAATAACAGCACTAATGTGCTACTGCTGCTTCCCCAGCTCCAGCCTTCTCGTTTCTAACGCTGCAGGAAGAGCTGACTGTGGTATTTTGGCGCTCACTGGCAATCCCACCAGGGATGGTAGCCACCAAGCTGAGACAGTGCTGGAACCACTGTAGCAGGAGAGCCCAACCTTGAGCTGCCTGTGGCCTTCGAGGATCCGTGGGGATCAGGTGTGCATCTGCTGAGCCACTCTGCTGCTTTGGAATACAAAGGCATCTTGACAGCTTGGTGGTGGTAAAAAGGGTGAACTGCATCAGCTGGCTTTAGTGTCCCAGCATGGGGACACCATGGTCTCAGCTTCCTCAAGAGTGTGGGATCACACAGCCACCAAAACATGCTCCTTGTCCTGTTTGCCACCAAGCCAGGAGACAGCAAGGGGAAGGGCAGAGGAGAGATCTGCACTATCCTGACTGCCTGGGTGCTGGGGTCATAGGTGGGCTCGGAAGATGCAAGGTCAAGTCTTCAGGTGGCCAACCTCAGGGGTATTGCTGTGGCAAGAGCTACCTCATGACACAAGCCCTGCAGATGCTTTCAGCAGAGGTTAGAGAAGGGAACTGCAGCCTGTGAGGCTGTGGCTCTCCCTTCCCAGCTCCAAGCAGTGCTAGGTGGGGGGCACAACATTTTGAGTTGGATTTAAACAAAATTTGAGAGCAAAAGGCTGCTGCCAGCCACCTGTGTTTGTCTCTCAGACACTGGCAAAGGCCTGACTCAGGACCCTGGGATGTATTCATGTCTCAGCAGAAAGTGACGAGTTGAGTGAGACCCATTTTGATGACACATGAAGTGAAACAAGCCTGACGGCGTTTGTGCGGGCAGACGAGAAACCCAGACTCATTTAGACCGCTTGATTGGCACTTGCTCGACTGTGCAGCTGCTTTTGAGCCAAGCCATAATCTCTTCTGACATCCCCCAAGCTGGTCCTCACCTGCTTGAGCAGGATCAGGCCCTCCTCATTCACAGGAGGCTCAGTGAGCCTCCAAAGCAGCGTTCTTACTGAGCACTGCTGGGTTACTGTGGTGAGCATCCCCTGCCAATGAATGACCTGCAGGTGATGTGTACACAAGCGAAACATCCACACTCACTTCCCATCATGGAGAAAACTGGGAACTGGCTCTTTCCTGAGGCAGAGCTTGCTCAGCATGTCCTTTTCCCTGGGTGCTTCCTATGGAAACACAAGCAAAGCCCTGACTCCTTCCCTCCTCTCCATCTGTGGTCCCAGCAGGTAGGCAGAGCTCCTAGCCACCGAAATATTTCATTGGTGACCACAGTGCCAATCCACCTTCTCCCTCCAGCTCACAGCAAAGGGCAGCCTCCATCGCTTCTCCCTTCCTCCTTCTTCCCCTCAGATAACCCTGGGATGAAGGAGCTGTGCAGCAGAACAATTCAGTGACAAAACCCAACGGGGAAAGGGAAAAGATCACTCAGACAAACGAGCCAGGAGGCTTCTCCTGCCAACACAAGAGCCTGTTTCTGTCTCAGCCCCATGTTTCCATTCAGGATGACTAAGGCAAGTTGTGCAATGTGAAGCAGCTCAGCTCCTCACCTCTGTGGCCTCAGTGGAGCCATGAAGTTTGAGGCTCAGAGTAGCTTTTCCCCGAGCAGATATGTGTGGAAGGGGGTCCCTGTAACTCCAGCATCCCACACAGCAGTCCTCACCCTCTCCCACACCCTGCAGCAAAGGGTCCTTTTCCAGGCACTCAGCTCATCCCAGCTGGCTCTCTGGAGCCTCACTGCCGTGGCTCTCCTCATCAGGCTGCTCTTCAGGGACTGCCAACAGCCCTGCTCCCCTTCCTGGGGCTGCAGGTCTGCTCCCCTCTGTCGCTGCTGCTTGCTGTCACTTCTTCCCCAGGCAAAATACAGAGCCTGCTTCTGTGCTGTGCTGCCTGTAGGACAGATGCCCATGGAAATGTCCAAAGGGCAGATGCCACCTCCCTGTAGCCCCTCCAAATCCCTCTCGCAGTAGATGGGGTGGCTTGGCTTCCTCCAGAGAGTACATTCATCTCATCTAGTGCACTAGAGGAACTCCACTGGGTCAAATCTAGCTGTCCCTTACCCTGGTGTTAATCCAGAATATCTCCATCAGTGTAAATGGACCCACTCTGTGCTCTCACCAGTGTCAGGAATCAGGAGCTGACCCATTAACAGCAGCTATAGAGAGCCCAGAACTGGCTCTCCCCTCCCTGCATGCTGGCAGCATGGATTTGTTTGGTGCAATTATCTCTGATTTACACCAGCATGGGGACAGAATCAATCTTCCTGAGCTGCCCTGGCCATTGCTTGTCTCCAGTTGCCACTGGTCTGACTGCAGAGGGGAACGAGAGCAGCCAGTGGTGGAGGAGCATGGAGCAGGGCTCAGGCATTGCAATAAATCCTTCAAATACATTCTGTGTCAGTGGCATTTGGTTTTCCCTGCTCCCCCCACCCTCCCCAAACCCCCCAGCAAATGGCACTTGGAAGATGACAGCCTGTGTACTTGGCCAGGCTCAGCACCACCACAGCTCCATCCCCACAAGGATCCAGAGGCAGATGGCACTGGGCTGCTGCTGGTGGCCATGTGCAAACCCTGCTCCACCCTCACCCAATGACCCAGGGTTTACTCTTGGGTACAAGATACCAAAAAGCCAAATTATGACCCCAAACCCATGTAAGGGCAGCATTTGGGGCAGTGCTGGTGGGCACCTGCCCCACCTCACGTGAAGCACATCAAAGTGGAGCAGTTGAAGTGGCAGACAGACAGGGAGCCATGTCCAGAGGGCAGTTTACAACTCTGAGGTTGCAAGCTCACAAAGCCATCAGCCTGGCACCTCTGCCAAGTGAAGCCATCCTGCCTGCCAGTCCCTGCTTTGGGTCCTCCTCTGCACTGGGGAAGGGAAGGGAAGGGAAGGGAAGGGAAGGGAAGGGNGCGCGTTGTGGAGGTCAGACAACCACGAGACTAGCCTGGCCGCCAAGCGCGGCGACGCGCCCCGGCAGGCCCGGCTTTGGGGCGTCCTCTGCACTGGGGAGGGGAAGGGAAGGGAAGGGAAGGGAAGGGAAGGGAAGGGAAGGGAAGGGACCTACGACAACCATTTAGTCCAGCTGCCTGGCCAGAGCTGATCAGAAGTTAGAGCATATTCTGTCCCTAGACAACAATCCTGGCAAAGTGTGGCCTGGCCAATTATCTTAGATTAACAATCTTATAGGGTCTACATTAGGTGGGACAAACCCCACCCTTCATTCTCCAAAGGGAAAAGAGCATGGCCATGGCAGTTTTGCTGCAGGATCCCTTCTCAGCACGAGGGCATCTTGGCTTTCCAGTATCTTGAACCCTAGGCAAAGGCCCTTGCAGGTACAGCTGGTGGTAGGCTCCAGGGACATGAAGCCTTGCAAGCACAATGAATGGCAATGATGCCACTGGGACCTTCTGGAGAAGAAGGTAGCACACAGAGGGGGCACAGGCTGTGACCTTGGCAGCGCTAACGGAACGCTGGGTGGCAAGCAATGGACAGCTGCTTTTGTGCATGGTGGCTGGGGCAGGATGGCCATGAAATCAATGCAGGTCCCTCCAAAAACACCCTACCAAGTGCTTCACACTCATGCACCTGCCCAGCTCTAAGGAATGGCTGCAGTGCAGCATCCTTGTGGGGATTTAACTTGCGTCAACCCCAAGGGTAGCTCAGTGAAGCCGAATCTCACGGCAGAAGGGATAGCCACGCAGTCAAACATCCCCCATGCAGTGCTAGAAAGTTCTGGGGTTCTTCTCTAGCTACTTCTCTAAAGTGTTTGGATGTGATTTGTTTTGTTGCTGCTAATTTAAAACTTTTAACATTAACCTTTTTGACTGGTGTGAGCTGTCAGTTCTCTGCCAGTGTTAGTTCACTCCCAGCTCGCCGGGAGCAGCAATGCGCTACTGTCGCTGAGCTCTAGGATTTGTTGGAGCTTTTCCCCACTCAGGAAGTTTCCCCCCCATGTCTTCTGGGCTGAGATGCTCCACTGCCACTTACAGTCCTTTATTGTAGACCACAGTCTTACTGGTGGTGGCCATTGCGATTTCGGGCTCCAGATGAGATGTCTCAATCTGTGAAATCAAAGAAGAGGCAAGGTCAGAGCGGGTATCACACTGCTGTGCTGCAGCAGGAGCTGGAGAGGTCAATAAATTACTGTGGAGAAGTCTAACAGGCAGATGCCACAACGTCCATCATGCCTTCACCCTCCTGGCTTGCACTCAGCTCAGCTCCCAATACAGCCCTGTTTGGGCAGACTCATATTGCATGGTCTGATGCACGCTCGCTGCCTTGGAATATTCCATCAGCTATGGAGTGCCTCTGAGAATCAAACAGATCCCACACATCGTTTGCCAGGAGTTGTCCTTTCCCCTTCCTGCAGTAAAGACCCTCTTGCATGGTGCAAGCAGGAATTCAGTCCCCACATGGACATGGCAAAGCCCTGAGCTGCCTGGTGACAGGAGGAGGACAGCTCCTGGGCCAGGGCTTGAGACCCTCCAACAGGGATGGCTCATCCCTGAAGTCTGCCCACCTGAGGGATGGATCACAGCTAAAATCTACCCAGCCCTTCTTCTATATCCATAAAATCTCCAGCCCTTGCCTAATTATTTCCTTTCTCTGGCTTTGTGCAAAGCTTTCACAGAGTCCCAGAATCTCAGCATAGTGGGGGTTGGAAGAGACCTTTAGAGATCATCAGCTCCAACCTCCCTGCTAAAGCAGGACACCCACAGCAGCTTGCCCAGGATCACAGTGTCCAGGTGGGGTTGGAATCTCTCCAGAGAAGGAGACTCCACAGCTTCTCTGAGCAGCCTGCTCCAGGGCTCCAGCACCCTCACAGCAAACAAGTTTCTCCTCCCGTTCGGATGGAACCTCCTGGGTTGCAGTTTGTGCCCACTGCAACTTGTCCTGCCACTGGGCACTACTGAAAAGAGTCTGGCCCCATCCTCTTGACCCCCTGCCTTTAAATATTGATCAGCACTGCTCAGCTCCCCTCTGAGGCTGCTCTTCTGCAGGCTCTCAGCCNTATAAACATAAAAAGCAAACGATGCGGAGAGAGCGCACCAGAAAGAACAGTAATTGCAAAATTGTATTTCTTTTAAAATATAAGCAGCAAATTATGTAAAGTAAGCCAGGGAGTATTTTAAGTGAAGACATCTTGGGTGTCAGAGGTGTGATCAGCTAATTTTGTACTGCTATCCATAACAGATGTAGCATATTTTCTTTTAGTGCCATTATTAGCAACTTCACCATTGCTTTCTGTGCTGAAGCACAAAGTGAAGCATTGTGCTGGGAAGAGCACCCAGCAAAGGTGCAGGAGAGGCGAGGCTGGCTGACAGGATCCATTTTGAGGAGGATTAACTCCGATCTGCTGGGCTGTGACGCAGCTTTTCTGCCCATTGTTTGCTTGTTTTTCATCCAGAGATGGAATGAAAAGCTCCGAGGCATTGGGGCTGGGTGGATTCACCCACTGGCATCACAGAATCACAGGGCATGGAAGGCACCTCTGGAGATCACCCAGTCCAACCCCCTGCTAAAGCAGGGACACCTCTGGAGATCACCCAATCCAACCCTCTGCTAAAGCAGGGGCACCTCTGGAGATCACCCAATCCAACCCTCTGCTAAAGCAGGGGCACCTCTGGAGCTCATTCAGTCCAACCCCCCTGCTAATGCAGGGGCACCTACAGCAGTTTGCCCAGGGTCATATTGGCCAGGTGGGGTTGGAATCTCTCCAGACACTCCATAACCTCTCTGGGCTGCCTGCTCCAGTGGCACTCTCACAGGAAAGGCATTTTCCCTCCTGTTCAGATGGAAGCTCCTGGGTTCCAGTTTGTGCCCACTGCCCCTTGTCCTGCCACTACCACTGAAAATGTCAAAGTGGGAAGTGTGTTACAATGACTTGGAGCTGGGCAGTCCAACCCTGAATGTCCATGCTGGTGTTGATAGGGCTTAGGAGCATGGTGTTGTGAAACAGATGTGGAGACCACAGAGTTTCTAGTCAAGTTTCTTTCATCTCAGCTTTCAGACCCAGACAGCAACTGTGTGCTGGGCTGCAGCAAGAGCAGTGTGGGCAGCAGGGCAAGGGAGGGGATTCTGCCCCTTTGCTCTGCTCTCCTCAGATCCCACCTGGAGTCCTGTGTGCAGTTCTGAAGCTCCCAGCACAAGCAGGACATGGAACTGTTGGAGACAGTCCAGAGGAGGTCACCAAGATGCTGAGAGGGCTGCAGCAGCTCTGCTCTGAGGACAGGTTGGGGCTCTTCAGCCTGGAGAAGAGAAGGCTTCCAGGAGACCTTGGACTGGCCTTGCAGGATCTGAAGGGGGCTACAGGAAGGGTGGGGAGGGACTATTGAAANCGTTCCCTGCCTCTCTCGGTCTGGGCAGCCCAGAACTGGACTTTCCCTGGCTCAGCAACCACTCCAAAGCTTCGTCTCCCCGGGCTGGGGCCGTGGGGCTGCTGTTTCCCACCACAAGACCCCGTTCCCAGCCGGGACCCCTGGAGGCCCTGACTTTTTTGCAGTCCTCTCGGGGGAGCGGAGGCTGTGGCTGCCACAATGCTTTAAGGAGCCCACGTTCAGGAAAACCCGAAACGCTTTGGAAAAAAATGTTTAACCTAGTTAGACAAATTAGCAAAAATTTGTGCAAAACAATTTAGGTATTTAAAATATTCAATGTTTTTAAAAACTGGAGAAACTGTTCTTAGCTTTCAGCTGCAAAAACCCAACAAAATATAACATCAAAGCAATCTTAACATGAGGTGCAACATAACCCTTCAGCAAAGCTGTTAAACAGCTACTGAGGCATCATGGGAAATAGCACTTCATTTATTCAAATGCACATATGTCAGGTTTTTGCACCATATGTCATTCCAAGCTATTTACAGTAATAATTAAATCTTAATCAACGTTTAACCTCTGTAAAATGTTTGAAGGGATCTAATCACCCTTCAGACTGCACTAATGAAGGAGAAATATATAAACATAAAAAGCAAACGATGCGGAGAGAGCGCACCAGAAAGAACAGTAATTGCAAAATTGTATTTCTTTTAAAATATAAGCAGCAAATTATGTAAAGTAAGCCAGGGAGTATTTTAAGTGAAGACATCTTGGGTGTCAGAGGTGTGATCAGCTAATTTTGTACTGCTATCCATAACAGATGTAGCATATTTTCTTTTAGTGCCATTATTAGCAACTTCACCATTGCTTTCTGTGCTGAAGCACAAAGTGAAGCATTGTGCTGGGAAGAGCACCCAGCAAAGGTGCAGGAGAGGCGAGGCTGGCTGACAGGATCCATTTTGAGGAGGATTAACTCCGATCTGCTGGGCTGTGACGCAGCTTTTCTGCCCATTGTTTGCTTGTTTTTCATCCAGAGATGGAATGAAAAGCTCCGAGGCATTGGGGCTGGGTGGATTCACCCACTGGCATCACAGAATCACAGGGCATGGAAGGCACCTCTGGAGATCACCCAGTCCAACCCCCTGCTAAAGCAGGGGCACCTCTGGAGATCACCCAGTCCAATCCTCTGCTAAAGCAGGGGCACCTCTGGAGCTCATTCAGTCCAACCCCCCTGCTAATGCAGGGGCACCTACAGCAGTTTGCCCAGGGTCATATTGGCCAGGTGGGGTTGGAATCTCTCCAGACACTCCATAACCTCTCTGGGCTGCCTGCTCCAGTGGCACTCTCACAGGAAAGGCATTTTCCCTCCTGTTCAGATGGAAGCTCCTGGGTTCCAGTTTGTGCCCACTGCCCCTTGTCCTGCCACTACCACTGAAAATGTCAAAGTGGGAAGTGTGTTACAATGACTTGGAGCTGGGCAGTCCAACCCTGAATGTCCATGCTGGTGTTGATAGGGCTTAGGAGCATGGTGTTGTGAAACAGATGTGGAGACCACAGAGTTTCTAGTCAAGTTTCTTTCATCTCAGCTTTCAGACCCAGACAGCAACTGTGTGCTGGGCTGCAGCAAGAGCAGTGTGGGCAGCAGGGCAAGGGAGGGGATTCTGCCCCTTTGCTCTGCTCTCCTCAGATCCCACCTGGAGTCCTGTGTGCAGTTCTGAAGCTCCCAGCACAAGCAGGACATGGAACTGTTGGAGACAGTCCAGAGGAGGTCACCAAGATGCTGAGAGGGCTGCAGCAGCTCTGCTCTGAGGACAGGTTGGGGCTCTTCAGCCTGGAGAAGAGAAGGCTTCCAGGAGACCTTGGACTGGCCTTGCAGGATCTGAAGGGGGCTACAGGAAGGGTGGGGAGGGACTATTGAAATTGGCTTGGAATGCCAGGGTGAGGAGGAATGGGTTTGAACTGGCAGAGGAGAGAGTGAAAGTGGATGTTAGGAGGAAGTTGTTTGCAGTGAGGGTGGTGAGACACTGGCACAGGTTGCCCAGGGAGGGTGTGACCTTTGATCACATTCTGTGCTTCTGTGCTCCACAACCTCCTTGGAGGTTTTCAAGGCCAGGTTGGATGAGGCCTTGAATGACCTGTACTAGTGGGAGGTGTCCCTGCCTGTGGCAGGGGGTTGGAACTGGCTGAGCTTTGAGTTCCCTTCCAACCCAGACCATTCTATGATTCTATGTCCATGCTGGGAACTCCTCTAGCAGGGAATGCCTGCCATGGAGGATGCTTTGAGGAACAAGTTCAACCCTGTTGGGACTACACCAATGGGACCTGCCCCACCCCTTTCGTGGGCTGACTTTGGTCTTCCAAATTGAGTGCCTGCCATGGGAGTGGGTTTGAATGGTGCCCATTCTTTCTCCCAATGGGGTAGATCTAATATGCTGGGGCAAAGGATGGATCCTCTTCCTGGCTCTGGGATGACAGCACTGAGGTGCCTACCACTGAAGGGACTTCAACAATTACTCCAGGTGAAGGGAAATTCAGAAGGGATGCCAGGTCACAAGCAGTGCCCAGGGAAGTGTGGTGTGTAAACTCTGCTCCTAGAGAGTGCTACAAGGCTTGGGGAAAAGAAAACAGGTTTTCAGGGTGACATCTCCATCAGCATCAGTGTAACACTGACCACTCAGTAGATCCTGACACACAGCACAGGAGACACTGCACTGAGGTAGTGGGAGAAGGGGGAACTCTTCACTCCCTGAGAGCTGACCAGAGACTTTGCTACAGATGCAGGGAGATCTTTGCTGGGGACGTGGCAAAAGTGCATCTCAACTCATCCAGAAATGTGGGCAGTGCTGTGCCAGCCACAGCCCATCACAACACCTGGGAGCTGGTATGGCTTGAGGATGCTCCTCTTCCCTCCAGCACAGAGCCAAGAGATAGGACATGAGGAAATGGCCTCAAATTGCACCAGGGGAGCTTTAGGTTGGACATTAGAAAAGATTTCTTCTGTGAAAGGGTTGTCAAGGCCTGCACCAGACTGCCCAGGGCAGTGGTGGAGTTCCCATCCCTGGAAGCATTTAAAAGCCATGCAGATGTGACGCTGAGGGACATGGTTTAGTGGTGACCTGGCAGTGGTTGGACTGAATGATCTCAAAGATCTCTTCCAGCCAACACCATTCGATGGCTCTGGGATCCTAAGCGCATTTATTTAAGAAGGGGGAAAGGAAGGCACAGTGTGCCCTGACCTTGCTCAAGCATCTGTTTATACAGCAGCCTCACCCGGTGACGCCGGCGGGGTGGCGGCGCTGGGCTGTTAGCAGCGCTCCTGACCCGGCGCAATCCATCCCTGCCGGGGAACAAAGCCCCCGGGGAAGGGAATTGCCTCTCGCCGATGCCCGCCGCCCGCCGGCTCGCTTCCCCCCGTTCCTGCCTTGCAGTGGAAGCCTCTCTCCTCTCATCAGCACAGACAAGGCTAATTGGGGTGATAAAGAACTGGCTCCGAGTGCTGGCGTGGGCTGGAGGAACAAATGGTGCGGTGGTCACAGCTGGTGCTGCGGAGCCGGGAGAGGGAGCGGCTGCGAGGCAGGCTCCGGCGCCCGGAGTTCCGCCAGCCCGTGCCGGCGGCGGGGCCGGGGGTTGCCTGTGTTTGGGGAGCGCTGCTGCCACGGGGGCAGCGAGCGGGCACGGCCGGTGAGGCGGAAGCCGGCAGCGAGCAGATGCTTTTTGTTTGGGGTTGATACTCATTTCTATCCCAGCTCGGGAAAAGGTGTAGAAAGGAATGTGCTCCGGAGAGTGCAGGGAGAGAGATAGGTCTAGGCTGGCTGCCAGGGATCCTGGAATGATATGGAAGGCAGCTAGGGGAGACAGGAGCAGATGGATTTGGCATACAGCTCATCACTCAGCCAAAAAGAAAGGGAAAAAAAAAAAAACAAAAGGAGGGGGGAGAAGGAGGAAGAAAGCAGCCAGTTTTGGTAGGGGGAGGGTCGTGAGGACTGAGGGATGCGGCGGTGGGAGCTGGGGGAAGGGAGGATCAGGCTGGTCACTACGTCTTCTGCTGCTACCTTGGCAGTGCCAACAAGGAGATGTGGTGCTGGCCTCAGTTCAGAGCCTGGGAGGATTCTCCCAGCAGCCTTCTGCCACCTCCTCCTGGGCCCTTAGACATCAGGGCAACAGCCAAGGGCAGTGCCAAGCTAACCAAGCTCTAGGGAAGCTCGGTGAGGTGCCACTTAGGTTAGTAAATGGCATCACAGGAGCATAGAATCATTTTGGTTGGAAGACACCTTCAAGATCATCAAGTCCAACCATTAACCCAGCACCAAGAAGGACCAGCAGATGTTGCTTCTACATTGGTGGGGTCTGTGTACAGCTACATGGAGAAGTGAGACACATCCAGCCCTGCTAACAGGCTCTGCTCCATCCTAAATGTCCTCAGCAATAAAACACTGTTTTTCCCCTGGATAGGTGAGCTGCTTCTCACCACGGTCACCAGGCACCTCTGCTTGCAGCTTGCTGCAACCCCTGTATGAAAACACCTCTGCAGAGTTTTACTGAGGCTTCCTTTCACCTTCAGCCCTTGACCACCTAATGCAACTCCACTGAAAAGCAGAGCCTCATTCCATTTGGGTTAACATGCCTTTTTGGGCTCAAAAACCAACCTGACTTGAGTTTTTGATCATCTTGTTCCCACAGTAAGGCAGCCTAAATGTTCTTCTTTCAGGTATTTCAGATCTTCTTTTCTTCTTCTAATTGACAGAAGCTTAAAGAATGCTGATGGGGTCAAAATCACTGATCTGAATCCATGCTTCGTTTTCTAAGGCTTTCCAAAACTGGGAAATGTATACAGAAGGACTTAAAAACAGAGATTTTTTTTTTTCCCCCTGCTCTCTTCAGATAAACTCTTTCAAAAGCCTTTCTCAGACACCAAAAAATTAAAGGACTTGGGAGTCTTGGTGGAAGGAGTTCCCCATGAGCCAACAGTATGTTCTGACAGCCAAGTAGGCCAATGGTCTCCTGGAGTGCATCTACTCAGCCCTTGTGAGTCCACATGAGTGGTACTGAGTCCAGCCCTTAGAGAATGCCAGTCCCTGGGTTCAGATGCATGCCTTGATGTAAGACAAAAGGCACTGATCAAAGCAGGATGGTGAAAAGGAGACTTTAACCCCTTAGACCCACAGAATGGTGGAGGTTGGAAGGAACATCTGGAGATCATCCAGTCCAACCTGGCTGTTGAAACAGGGGCACTCACAGCAGGTTGCCAAGGTTTGCAATGTCCAGGTGGGTTTGGAATCTCTCTAGAGGAGGCTTCACAACCTCTCTCTCTGGGCAGCCTGCTCCAGGGCTCCAGCAGCCTCACAGCAAGGAAGAACTGATATTAAACAGGACCATTGCTTGAAATTAATTCCTTATCTATTTTCTCTCTCCTCATTGAAACAAGAAGGAGGAGGAAGGTTGGGGTATTTGGCTGTCCTGGTTCTTGAGAATTATCCATTTCAGAATCTTTTTCTGTTTTCCTGCTGTGGAGGCTTTGACTACCAGCAGCCACCTCCACCTGCCTGCAGGACAGAGCAGAAAGCAGAGGTTCTTCTCAAGACCAGGCTAGAAAGGGTCTGAACGTGGCACTACACATCCCCCACTCTGACATCTGTTAGGTATGAAGTGCAGCAGTGATGGTGTCAGTGCCACAAGCTCTTCACACTGTCTCACATCTGCAGACACCTCTGCAGCGTCCCCTGAGAGCATCACTGCTCTGCTAAAGCACCCAGAGTGTCAGCAGCACCTTGGCTGCCACCAGCAGGAATATTCCTCCTGCTCCACAGATGTTCCCACAGAGCTGTGCAAGTGCTCCTGAGACAGCTGCAGGGCTAAGGTGTTCCTGTCCTCACCTCCAGTGGGATCAGCTGCCCTGAAGCACAGAAGTGCTTGTAGGATTCTTGGGGCAGTAATGGGACAGTAACTTAGCACAGAATCACAGAATGGTTTGGCCTGTCCAACCCAACTTGGAATGTTTCCAGGGATGCAGCCATCTACCACCTCTCCAGGCAACATGGGCCAGTGTTTCACCACTATCACAGTGAGGACCTTCTTCCTTCTATCCCTTGTTCAGTTTAAACCCATCTGCCCTTGTACTGTCACAACAGGAAAAAAAGTCTGTTCCCATCTTTCTTATCATCCCCTTTAAGAACTGAAATGCTGCAATAAAGTCTCCCTGGAGCCTTCTCTTTTCCAGGCTGAACAGCCCAAACTTTCTCAGACCTCCTTCATAGCAGAGGGATTCCTGTCCTCAGACTATGTCCTGCTACTTCTCTGATGACTTTAGCTGTGCTGGGCTAACAGTTGGACTTGGTGCTCCTTAAAGGTCTCCAACCTACATGATTCTGTGATCAAGGGTGGGAGTTTCAAGAGCTGCACCTGAGCACAGTGCAGCTTCTCCAAAGCCAGACAGTAACACCTATCACCACAAGGCAGACAGTGATACCTATCACCAAACCCCACTGTTTCACACCTATCATCAAACCCAACACTCTCATCAGCTGGGAAGGAGGAAAATGTTGCATCTCAGGCTACTGCCCCACCAGGCTGGAGCAAAGCACAACCTTCCCTGTGTCCTAGAGCCCAGCAGCATGTTTGTTTCTGGTGCTCTAGAAATGACTGATGGTAACAACAGCTCCAGGTGGGATAGTAAAGTATGCCAGGAGACACCTAGGGCTGCTTCCCCTGCTCAGCATGTCCCTGCCTGCCCTGCAGCACACCAAGCTTCACTCCTGTGTTCACTCACTGCCTCACACCAATGCAGCAGAAAGATACCAGCTCTAACCATCCACTTCCCCAGGGGAACCCTTCTGGTGTCTCCAGGTGACATCAATGAAGCAGAAGGGTGGTAAGATGAATGAAAACCACTCCTGGGAGCTGGGTTTGGTTAGCATTGGGCTTGGTTAGACCCTCTCAAGTCTTCTACCTTTATAAAAAGATTGAAAAGGCAACTCCCAGCAAGAGACCATCTCAAAGGCATTGCAAAACTGTGGCCTTGAGTTCTGGGAAAAATGGTGGCCTGCAGCCAAAAGGACTTCACAAACCTAACAAAAGGCTTTGAAATGACAAGTCTTCAAATAGCAAGGTAAAAAAAAAAGGTTCTTTTGTCTCTCTTCCAGAGAAAGGAGACATCTCCAGTTCTCTCCAGCAATCCAGAAAGAAGAACTTTCCTTCCTTTCACACAGTCACTGGCATGCAGGCGGTGCCAGCCTGCGTCCCCGGTGAGCATGGCACCTTGTTCTGCAAGGCCTCACAAGGGACCAAGGGGGAAGACAGCAGGAACACAACCACATCACCCATACAGGGAGATGCAGAAGCTCAGGCACGAGGCTGAACAGAGAATCCAAGTGAAGCTGTGATGGAGAAAAGCTAAGCCCATGGCATGATGTGTCTGCCACGAAGGCAGGAAGCACACAAAGAGCCTTTGCAGGAGCTAAGATGCCTTTCCTCATTTCTTCTCCAGAGTCAGGTCTGCTTATGTGTAGGAGATGAGTGCTCATGAGGGGAACTCCCAGCTTGCCACACACAACTCCTTTCTGCAGGAGCTCTGGAGAGGGGCATGGCTTAGGCTGGTGCCACAGCAGAAGCACAGCTGTGCTGACCTCAGGTCACCCAGCCGCATGGGCTGACCCTTCCTCAGGAACCTGCTTGTGCACAGCATTCAGCCCATGGCAAGCAGCAAAAGGAATTTCATATTCCACAATGGAGACTGTGTTGGGGAACGTTCAAGCCAACTGGTGGGTGGAAAAGTCATCACCCCACCTAAAATATGATCTTGAGAACTTCCAAAATTGCAGAGTTTAGGGTCATTGCTCCTTGCTGGAATGAAAGGCATTCACAAAGAGTCATGGGAGGCTGGATGAGGCACTTAGTGCCATGGCTTAGTTAATTAGAAGGGTTAGGTGACATGTTGGACTCGATGATCCCAGAGGTCTTTTCCAACCTGGTTAATTCTGTGATCTCTCCTCCTTCAGAAGAGAACATCAAACCCTGCAACCCTCCTGCTCTCAAGAGGGAAGAGCATGCTGAGTATTCCAGGGGTTAGGGATGTTGTTGCTGTTTTAAAGACACTAAGTAAGCTCCTCAGGATCCCAACCTTCACCACATCTCCTTCCCTTGAAGACCTGACAGCCTCCCTAGGAACAGGCTGCTGGATTGAAACGATCCAAAAAGCAGTTGCAGACAGTTACAGCTACCTGTGCTTGGGCAGGGATTAATAAGGCATTTTTGGGCAATCAGAGCAGGCTAGTCTGGACAAGTGGCCACCTTCCTTAGCTTCTGCCTCAGTGTCTCACTTGGAGCAGTCTGAGCTATGGCTGCTTCAGATGAGCTACATCAACTGTCTCCTGGAATGCAGAGCAGGATGCACCCAACACTGCAGAGAGAGGAGGGCAAGCCAGAATCAGAGAATCATTTTGGTTAGAATAGACCTGTAAGATCAGCAAGGCCAACTGCTAACCCTGCCAGGGCATCACTAAATCATGTCCCTCAGCACCACATTTACACAGGTTTTCAGTCCCCCCAAGGACTGCCCCGAGCAGCCTGTCCCAGGGCTTCACAACCTTTTCAGGGGAGGCATTTTAATTAATGTCCAAGCTAAACCTTCCCTGGTGCAGCTTGAGGCCATTTCCTCTTGTGCTGTTGCTGACACTGGTCCTGCTGGCCACACTGCTGCTGATCCGAGCCAGAATGCTGTTGGCCTTCATGGCCACCTGGGCACATGCTGGCTCATGTTCAGCCAGCTGTCACCCAACACCTCCAGGCCCTTTTCCACCAGGCAGTTTCCAGCCACTCTCCCCTAAGCCTGGAGCATTCATGGGCTTGTTGTGACCCAACCATCCACAACGTCAGGAAGCATCCTTGCTGTGAAGCCAGGCAACAGCCAGGGAAGTGCTGGGGACAAACCCAATTCACCAAATAGAGGCTGATGGTAACCAAGAGAGAGGACTGAGTTTTCAGCGTGGGCTGGCACAGAGTTCTTGGCTTTCAGGCCAAGAAGAAACCAGCAAGGCAAAGACCTGCAGGAGGACTGCACAGGAGAGGAGGAGACAGAGCTGGAATCCCTGGGGGAAGTGCTTGGGCAGGAGCCACTCTGTTTACTGTAGGTGCTGCTGAAAGGTGTCCCGAAGAAAGACAGCAATTAACAGGCCTGGAAAAAAATGGCTTCTTTCCACAAAGTGCCTTTTAAGTGTGTTTTTCGAGCCAGCTGAAGGGTTAATGTTTAGCTGTTTATCCGGAGTTGTCGGATGTCAGCTCTTTCTTTTGACTCCTAATGGCTTATAGCCATCAGGAGGTGAAGACTCCTCAAAAGAGATGGTGTCAGGAATGTTTTTTTATGCCCACCAGCACCCACACACCTGCAGGAGCCTGTGCTTGCAGGACAGATAGTTTACATACTTGAACCTGTATCCCAGGGACAGAGATACAAACATGAAACCAGATCCCGTCCGCCAGCGCTGCCGCAGCCCCTGGGCAGTACAGCAGGGGGCTGCTCTCCCACACCCACCTCCAGTGACCACAGAGAGCAGCTGGGTCCAAGCCGTTACTTCCCAGCACCAACAAGCTCTGCTGCTCCAGATTATGATTTTGGGGCCAGATCCTGTAATGTTCTCAGCACCTTTGACTCCTGTGAGCGCTGGAGATGAAACAAAAGGACCACTCCCGGGAGCAGCCTTCAAAAAGCAGCTCGGTCAGAAATCAAAGCCCCTCAGCCAGGGAAGGTGAGAACAAAGATGCAGGCTCCAGATCAATCAGAGCGCTGCTCAGTCGTGACCTTCCCCAGACAGAGGTGTCACTGAGCCTAATAATTACACCACAAGCTACAAACAGGCTGAGCAGTTGTAAATTCAACCATCCCAAGGCCTCGGAGGGGCCTGTCAGCAGCAGTGCTGCAGCTGATGTCCCTGACCACTGCATCTGTCCTTTTCCTCCTGGCGAGGAGGACCTTGGCTCCCAGGAGTGACTGAGCCCTCCCGAGCCAAACTCCCCAGGGAGTCAGCAGGCACGGGAAGTGCTCTGATTTTGGGAAAGGCATGGCTTAAAAAACCATGGAAAGGGGAGATGCCCTGACCCAGAAGTGCTTTGTGCCTTGTCAAACTGCTTCCTTCTGCCCATGTCTCACACACACAACCCCACAGCAAGGGGAGCTTCAGTAGTGCCAGGACACGAACCAAAAGGGCACTGCACTGAAGTATGCCATGAGGCTGGCAGCCAGGAGGTGGCCCAGCCGGGAGGCAGCTGCTGGCTGTGTCTGTCAGATGAGCACCCATGACTCTGCATCTGGAACTGCTGCTGCATGCAGCCAGAGGAGGGCAGAAGGCAATTGCTGCACTGCATCATCTTCCCTATCCTCCTGCTGCAGGCCCAGAAAAGACCTTAACAGAGCATCACACCAGAGTGA
The DNA here is from genome assembly GCA_013399055.1 of Ramphastos sulfuratus. NCBI lineage: Eukaryota > Metazoa > Chordata > Aves > Piciformes > Ramphastidae > Ramphastos > Ramphastos sulfuratus. Next base: position 187,592 of record WBNM01001514.1, read on the forward strand.
TGAGGAGGTAAGATCCAATAATGAGAATCTGGAGTGTTTCATGGCCTGGGGGGAAACAAGGATCTCAGTCAGATAGAATTTGGAACTGGGTCTGATTTTCAGCAGCTCCCTGCAGAAACATCAACCACCTTATGAAGTCTTCCCTGGAGCAGGAGGGAGCTTGCAGCTGTTGCCTCTGCAACTCAGGCTGAAACACCAGCAGAAGCAGAGGAGAGCACTGCCAGGCTGGAAGTGTCCCCAGGTGTTTAGAAATACTTTCATCAGGGAGATCTGCTTGAGAAGGGGGTCTGGGGCATGAGTCTATGTCATACAATCACAGAAGGGTTGGAAAGGACATTTAAAGGTCATCTAGTCCAACCCCTCTGCAGCCAGTAGAGACATCTGCAGCTAGATGAAATTGCCCAGAGCTCTGTCCAGCATGATCTGAAATGTTTCCAGGGACAAGGCATCTACCACCTCTCCGGGCAACCTGGGCCAGTGTCTCACCACCCTCACTGGAAATAATTTCTTCCCTCTCCCCAGTCTAAAGCTCTCTTTTTTAGTTTCAAACCATCCCCTCCTGTCCTGTCACAGCAGGCCCTGATAAAAAGTCTGTCCCCAGCTTTCTGATCAGCCCCTGTAAGTATTGAGAGGCCATCAGAAGGTCTCCCTGGAGCCTTCTCCAGGCTGAACAAGCCCAACTCTCTCAGCCTGGCCTCACAGCAGAGCCCTTCCAGCCCTTCCAGCATCTTTGTGGTCCTAGATCGTAGAATAGAGTCACAGAACGGTTTGTGTTCAAAGGCACCTTTGGAGCTGATGTGGAAAACAAAGACACTCCTTCCCATGTCAATATTTACTTTCCCAGGAGAGAAACTGGGTCAGTGCATAGGAGAGGAACCTTGGATGAACCTCTTGATGCTTCAGAAGTCAACGATGGAGGCATCATCTCTGTGTCAGTACAAAATCCAACACAGCCTGAATCTTCTGCAGTCTTCTAAAGACACACACCACCGAGCTTCCAGCCTCCTGCCAATCCTCAAGGACCTTGTGCCTCCTCTTTTTCAGAGAAGTTCCTTCCAAGATCAACCTTCATCCCAAAGGAAGACTTTGGCCAGCACACTCGGGTTCCAAGGCTCTCAGGAAACGGTTCCTCAGGCCCAGAAGCAAAGAAAAACCACAGAACTTCTCACTTCTCAAACATTTTTCCCCATGGCAGCTGGCGAATCCTTTCCTTTGCTTCTCATCCAAGTTGGACAAAATTACTGCAGAGAATCCCTCCTGCTCCCCTCCCCCCATGCAATGCAATCCCAGGGGAGAAATGGTTTCATGGGGACCTCCTGCTGTCTTGCATCTGATTTCCCTCCTAAGTATGGTATAGGGAAGCGTCTCCAGGGCTGTGGCTGTGACCTCCATACAGCTCTTTTGTCAAGTGCCATTTCATTAAAAAATCAGCCTTTTAACTGTGGACACATTTCAACCTCACCAAATCTGCTAATTATTGACAGTTGGTGAAGAGGAGATTTCACTTGTTCCTCCTGTTAAACTGCATCTAATTAGTAATTACTGGTTCACTGTCATCTTTACTGCAATAATCCCACTGCACATTGGCTCATTAACCTTTTGCTTTTCTAAAGCAGCCTGCCAACAAGATGAAGGCTAAAACAGATTGGAAAACAATAGCTCAGCCTTGGATTTTAGGCTGTTTACTCCCCTTGTCCTGGAGATCCAAAAGGAAGATTATTTTTAAGAAAAGGCTTTCAGCTGAAATCAACCTGACTCCAGAAGTTGGCCTGTTCTGCCCAAACCAGCAACCGAGGCCTTTGAACCAGCCCATGGTGAGGAGAAGCTAGGGGATGGCTGCCCAGAGAGGTTGTGGAGTCTCCTCCTCTGAAGAGATTCCAAACCCACCTGGACACTCTGATCCTGGGCAACCCACTCTGGATGACCCTGCTGTAGCAGAGAGGTTGGACTAGATGATCTCCAGAGGTTCCTTCCAACCCCACCACGTGTGTTTCTGTTACTCTGGAGAGCCATCGCCTCTTGCTTCAGCTCTGCTTCCCACCTGGGCTTATCCTTTATCCCTTTAGGGTGGGTTCCAGCTCCCTGGAAGTTCAGCAGCATCCTCTTGGATGCTGAGAAAGGGATGATCCGGATGAGCAGGGACCAAAGGGTGGCAAATCAGTGGAGCAAGCCCCTGGTTCTTTCTTTTTGCTGCTACACTGAATTTCATTTGCACAAGTCCCATTTTCAGTTTGGAACTGTCACAGCTGTTTCTATTGGCAGTGCATAGCTGAGTAGGAGTTGTCAGTGGGGATGCTGGAGGATAGGCAGTTAGAGAAGAGATTCCCCGGGGGGCATGGGAGGCAGTTGGAGGTTGTGGGCTCAATGCATTAACTAGATGTTTCTCCTAAACTTAACAGCAGTGAATTACTTAATGCATATAGATGCAGATAGGTCCTGGAGTTAACTCTATGTTGGGATGCCAAGTGTGATCCTCAGCACCTGCAGCTCGCTCGCTGCAAAGAGCCATGTCTGTAACAGGCCTTCCTCCTGAGAAGGTGACCTTGGTGAGGAGCTGGAGCATGTCCAAAGGAGACTACCAAAGCTGGGGAAGGGTCTAGGGCAGAAGTCTTGTGAGGACAGCCTGAGGGACCTGGAGAAAAGGAGGCTGAGGGGAGACCTTGGGCTCTCTAACACCCTGATCAGGTAGGGGGTTGGTCTCTTCTCCCAAGCAACAAGTGATAGGACGAGCAGAAACAGCCTCATGTTGCACCAATAAAGGCTTAAGCTGGACATGAGGAACAATTTCTTCCCCACAAGAGTTGCCAAGGCCTGGCCCAGGCTGCCCAGGGCAGTGGTGGAGATCCTACCCCTGGAGGGATTGAAAAGCTGTGTAGATGTGGGGACGTGGCAGAGTGGTGGGCACAGCACTGCTGGATTAACTCAATCATCTGAAATGTCTCTTCCAACCAAAAGGATTCCATGATTTTAAACCAGGTATGGGTCTGAAGCAGCCACAGCTGATGGCATAAGGTGGTTGCATTTGTCTCACACATTCAGTAGTGCAGGGCTTCAATTCTGCTGGAAAACCATTCTAAGCTTGAAGCCCTTTAGAAGAGAGGACCAAAGGTGGTCACTCAAGCTCCCAAACTAAACCAGTAACACATCAGCTTCTGTGTTTGCTCTCTGAGTGAAGGAAAAGGACTGGGAATATGTGATTAAGGGCAGCATTTGGCTCAGTTACAGTTCTGGAAGGGTTGCTGCTCAGACCATAGTCATATTTCTGGAACAGAGCAGGCCTATTACATGTTGTTGTTAATTTACTCCCTGGGTAGTGCTCATTATGGCAGCATCATCTCCCTTGTGCTGTGTTCATGGCTGCTGCCTCACCTACTGTGCCCAGCTCACAGGGACATCTTCAACGAGGGCTGGCACCCCTCTGCTGTGAGAGTTGGGCTTGTTCAGCCTGGAGAAGAGAAGGCTCCAGGGAGACCTTCTGGTGGCCTTTCAGTACTTAAAGGGGTTGATCGGAAAGCTGGGGACAGACTTTTTATCAGGGCCTGCTGTGATGGTTTGAAACCAAAAAAGAGAGCTTTAGACTGGAGAGAGGGAAGAAATCGTTTCCAGTGAGGGTGGTGAGACACTGGCCCAGGTTGCCCAGAGAGGTGGTAGATGGAACCATTCCAGGTCAGGCTGTCTGGGGCTCTGGGCAACCTGCTTAAGCTGACTGCAGGGGAGTTGGGATTAGGTGACCTTGAAAGGGCCCTTCCCACCCAAACTATTCTGATTCTACATTCTGAGAAATGTGCTTTGCAAGGAAACTCAGATTTGCCACACAAGTCCCTGACAAAAGGGCTCTGGATAGATGGTCTCAGGTACATCACTTGCCCTGCTCACTTGAGCATCCCCAAGGCCACTAGCAGGGAGGTTTTGCAGAATGGGAGGAACTTCCTTTACACAAGCACACACTTCTGAGGAACACACCCAGAACTGGAAGACTGACCAGACCAGGCTGCTGCCAAGGATCTGATTCCTCGGTGCCAACAGATGTGGAGTCTAGCTGTGTGTGTGCAGCTCCTTCCAGCCCAGCAGAGCCAAGCTCCCAGCAGGTAAAGAGCTCCACCAGCAGCTGTGGTGGTTTCTGCTCACTGCCACGGAGCGTGGGCAGGGAGTACATCATTCTGTTTGATCTACTAATCAGCGCTGATTCATGTTTACACTGCACATAACATTGCATCTGCTCCAGAAGGTCATTTTCAAGTGATGCTGCACGGTTTCAGTAGTGCCTGATGCCTGCAGTTGGAACAGCCTTTGAAGGAAGCCAGGCCTTAATTTGTCCTGTGGGCTGAATTCATTCAGCTGTGAGCAGCAACATAATTTCTCAAGCTGTACTATCAGATACTCTGCAGCATGAATTCCCTGTCACACAGAAAGCTCCAGCACAGAAGGAATAAAGACCTTCTGATCTTCATTATTAGGTAAAGCTACAGCAAGGAAGAATTATTTTTGTAGCACCCAAAATGTTTAGCTCTGAGTTTTTGAGCTAAACCAGAGCTAATTCTGCTCAGGGGTTTGACTTCTCAGCTCAGGCTCTGCTTTCTGAGGCACTTTCTGCAGTTCAGGGCAGGGTTGCACGCCCAGGGGCTGCTCCTAGCATGCTCCAATCCTCTCACAACAAAGGAGTTTGTCCTCATGTTCAGATGGAATCTCCTCGATTGTTGTTGGTGTCCCCTGCCCCTTGCCCTGTCACTGGACACCACTGACAAGAGTCTGGCCCTATCCTCTTGCCTCATTAGCTCTTATTGAGCATTGAGCAGTTCCCCTCTGGGGCTGCTCTTCTCCAGGCTCTCAGCCCCAGGGCTCTCAGCGTTTGCTCCTCGCAGAGCTGTTGCAGGCCCCTCAGCATCTCTGTAGGCTCCATTGAGCTCTCTCCAGTAGCTCCCTGTCTCTCTTGAGGTGGGGAGTGCAGCTCAAGATCTGGAAATCCTGCTCAGTCATTCATAACCAAAACTTCAGAGCAGAACCTGGGATCACAGCAAAAATCTGAGGGGCAGGGAGCTGAGGCTGAGCTGATGCCCAAGTGATTGATGCGCTCTGTGGATGTCTGAGTTCAAGCCCAAGCAGGCAAATCACACTGCTCCTGCAACTGGTACTTGTGCAACTCCTGACTGGAATATTGTGTCTGGTTCTCATGGAAGGGCTCCAAAAAGGATGTTGGCTAATTAGAAAAAGTTTAAGGAAGAGCCATATGAATCATTAAAGCTTCAGAAAACACGTCTTTTAGCAAGAGATTCCAAGATTGAGCTATATTCTGTTTCTTAAAGAGAAGATTAAAGGACAGTTTTATCTCACCCTGTAAACAGCTAGAAGGACAACAAGAAAAAAAATCTGCAGTACGTTTTTCAGTCTAGCAGACAAGTGTACAACAAGATTCCCTGGCTACAAGTTGTGAGTAAACCCATCCAGACCGAAACAAAAGTGAATTAACCAGTAGAGAGTGACAGCAATTCCTCAGCAGCTCTTCTGGATGACACTAAAGGGACTCCAGTGAAGCCCTTTGCTCTGAGAGAGGTTCTGCCTCTCTACAACGGTGATACCTGCAGGTCTGTAAATGCCAAACACCAAATGATCAAAATTAGTGACAAACTGAAATGCACCTGAGCAATTTGTTCAGCTGACCTAGGTACAAGTGATGTCATTACTCATTCTTGGCTGATTTTCCTCTGTTCACACCCAGCCTGTGTTTTCCCAGAGCCAAACTAGAAGGTGAAAAGGCAGAAACCCTCCAAGAAGCTCTGGGAAAGTGCATCCCCATCAAATGTGTACCTCAGATTATTTATGGACAAAGAGCTGTTCCCACTGTGCTAACACCAAGCAAATCTCCCTCCCATGGCAGAGGGGGAGCTGCACCACTTTCTCTTCCCTGTGGCTCAGCTCTGACCAAGTTCACATTCCCTAGGCAAGACAGGATGAACCCAGCTGGAATGTCAGAGCAGAAGTCATCAGTCAGAAACCTCAATGTCCCCTGACTTGTGATCTGACCAGAGCTAACCTGGATATCACTAACTGAGACACTCCTCTGACTGGTGATCAAGCAAGCAGAACATTTTCCTCAGAGATTTCAAACCCCACCTTATTCCAGCCTGGTTGTCCCCTGATCCCTGGTGTTTACATTACTTAATGTCCTCCACATGGGAGAGGCCTGGAGCAGATCACCCCTGGAGAGAACAACCAATATGACAGAAGGGAGGAGGCTCACACACATCCATCTCTTACCTGTTAAAGGCAGGTTTGCTGGGTGGAACAAAGGTCTCTCTGTTCACTTGGAAGCTACATCCCACCAGATGATCCAAACACTGGTTAGAAGTATGGAACAGCTGTGTGATATTCACCTGTGCTGTGTGTGTGCCAGCAGAAGGCACCAGCATAACCATCACCTGCCCAGTGAACCTTGTTCAAGTGGAGAAGACAGCAGCCAACTTCGTCCAAACATGAAGGAGGCCTCATAGGAATGAGAACACTGTGCAGGAGGCCAAACAAGCAAAAGCAGTGATAATTCCCTCTGAGCTACCCCATCACAGAGATCAAATATGTACTGACCTCAGACATCTGTGGGAAGAGACTGATGGCCAAGGGGAGGGCCAGGCCAAAGGCAGCGAGGCACACAAGGCTTTGGACTGGGAGAATCATCCGGGGACGAGACCTCAGCAGGGATGTTCTGGAAAGAAAAGGCTTCATTAGAGCACTTCACAGCCCAGGGGCTGCATGCCATCAGCAGAAGGGGCAGGAGACTTCACCCAGACCCACTGCTCTCCCTCCCTCTAATTAGCCTAGGTTCCTTCTTAGCAAGTCACCAACAAGCAGCAGTAAGCCAAGGGGCAATGGTTTTAAACTAGAGCAGAGCAGAGCAGACTCAGAGCGGACATCAGGAAGAAGTTCTTTACTGTGAGGGTGGTGGAACACTGCAATAGGTTGCCCAGAGAGCTGCTGGAGGCCCCATCCATGGAGACATTCAAGGTCAGGCTCGATGGGGCTCTGATCTAGTCGGTGATGTTCCTGCTGACTGCAGGGGGCAGGGACCAGGTGACCTCTGCAGCTCCCTTCCAACCCATCCTATGCTGGGATTCTGGGACTGCTAACCCTGTTGTGCTCCGTTCAGAAGGTGCCCACCCAAACAAAGCCAACTGGCTCTCCCCACACCAGGCCATGCCACCGGCGTCCTCTGGCAGGGGCACAAGCAGGCTGCAGGCAGCTCTCCCGGTGCAGCCATGCTGCAGCCAATGCAAGCTGAGAGATTACCTCAGCCCCCTGCTGCTCGGCGTTCCCTGCAGGCTAGCGGCGCACCTGACGGATCGCGGCGGAGCAGCTGATGTGTGGGAACTGTTACCCTGCTGCACGCTGCCTCTGCGTCTGAACACTCCGACTCCGCGCCCTTTGCTAGCACTGCTTGCTGAAAGCTGTCTTCATCTTGAGAAGGTTTGGGGGAAGTGGGGAAGGAAAACAAGATCCAGAGCCTCAACTCCTCCAGCATTGCAGCTCCTCACTAATAAGCTATCAAGACGGAGTTGATCCTATCAATTTGTGCTGTGAAAGCCAAGCTTCTGTTCTCCAATATTGAGCTGCTTTGTTTTGTGTAGAGCATGAGCTAACCTAAAAGGCTCCTGCAGACCCCCTGAAGGATTTCACCCGGGTCAAGGAAGCAGGTTCCCTCCCTCCACACTTTTTAATAAATGCCACCTCTGACAATTGCCATTGCTAAGTGGTGATAACTAACCCCTGGGATGCAGAGGGGCAACTCCTGGAACTGATTTCTCCTCCTGCTGAAGCTGTCGTGGTCCGTGGGAGCCCTTGCTGAGAAAAATCATGCCACCAGCATCCCTTGAGCCTCCCTGAAGTACAGTTTAGAAGCAAGATATCACTGCTTGTACCACCCCTGACATCTTAATTTGGAAGCTGCACCCTCTTTAATTACTACCCTGTTGGGGACCTTATAATCACCCAAGTAAAAACTCGACCAATTTAAAATGATCCCCAGCACAGCCCCCAGGTGTGATTTCCAGGAGAGCTTCAGACTCAGGCCAGTTCAAATCACAAGGGCTAACCTCCTAATTAAGAAGAGTTAAGGCTTGATTTTAAAAGGATAGGGGACTAATTAACACATGGAGTGTAATGTCTTAATTGGGATTCAGATTCTCAAATTCATGTGGTTCAGAATAAATGACTCATAATAAGTTGAGAGGTCCACTCTGCCATGTCCTGAGGATCCTTCTTCTCCACACAGATCTCAGAAGAATACTCAGTGCTGCATCTGGTTAGCTGTCAAAAAATCCAGACCCCTCTTTTCAGCCTTTAGGCCCCCACTGGAAAGGAAAGGTTGTATCATAGAATCATAGATTGGTTTGGGTGGGAGGGAAACTTTCATCCAGCCCCAAACCCCCTGCAGCCAGCAGGGACATCTGCAACTAGAGCAGGGTGCTCAGAGCTCCAGCGAACCTGACCTGCAATGGTTCCAGGGATGAGGCATCTACCACCATCCTGGGCAGCCTGGGCCAGGGTCTCATCACCCTCAGTGCAAGAGATGTCTTCCTTCACTCCAGTCTCCATCTCCCTCTTTTAGTTTCAAACCATCACCTGTCACAGCAGGCCCTGATAAAAAGCCTGTCCCCAAATTTCCTGACAGTCCAACTCTGCCACTGGCATCTTGGAGATCTTCTCAATGCTGATCGACAGCTAAAGGGTAGGGATCAAGAGGCTGGGGCCAGACTCTTTTCAGCAGTGCCCAGTGACAGAACAAGGGGCAACAGACACAAACTTGAACCCAGGAGGTTCCACCTGAACAGGAGGAAAAGCTTCTTTGGTGTGAGGGTGCTGGAGCCCTGGAGCAGGCTGCCCAGAGAGGTTGTGGAGTCTCCTTCACTGCAGAGATTCCAAACCCACCTGGGCATTGTGATCCTGGGCAAGCTGCTGTGGGTGTCCTGCTTTAGTAGAGGGTTGGACTGGGTGATCCCCTTCCAGTCCCCACTACATTGTGATTCTGGGCCACCATGGAGCACCACCAGCAAAGCTAGACTTCAGACTTGGCTTTCAATACCCATCTGGATGCATTCATAGATTCACAGATTGATGGCATAGCAGGTTGGAAGGGACCTCAGAGATCATCCAGTAAACCTTTCGGGCTAAGAATATGGTTTAAATGAGCTGGCCCAGCACTCTGTCAAGCTGGACCTTGAAACTCTCTCATGTAGGGGAATCCACCACCTCCCTTGGGAGTGTCTAATAGCTCAAATGGTGAAAAATGTTTTTTCTGGCATCAAGTCCAAATCTCCTCAATACAAACTTGTACTCATTACCCCTTATGTGACCTGTCCTAGATGATCTTGCTTTACCAGGGGGGTTGGATTCAATGATCTGGAACACCTCTGCTATGAGGACAGGCTGAGGGAGCTGGGGGTGTTCAGCCTGGAGAAGGGAAGGCTCCAAGGAGACCTAATAGCAGCCTGCTAGTACCTGAAGTGGGCTACAAGAAGGATGCAGGAAGACTGTTTACAAAGCCCTGCAGTGACAGGACAAGGGCAACGACTCCAATGACTAGAGCACAGCAGATTGAGATTGGATGTGAGGAACAAGTTCTGCACCACGAGGGTGGTAGAACACTGCAACAGGTTGCCCAGGGATGTAGTTGAGGTCCCATCCCTGGACATATTCCAGGTGAGGCTCAAGAGGGCTCTGGGCAACCTGATCTAGTTGAGGATGTCCTTGCTGACTGCAGGGGGTTTGGACTGGATGAGCTTCGGAGGTCCCTTCCAGCCCAGCCCATTATATGATTTCTGTGATTCTGTGACCCCACAGAGGTCCAGCCCCCACCATTCTGTGATGCTAGGCAGCAATCACTCACAGATTCACCTTCAGCAGCTAGACCTCATGAGGCCCATTTCAATATGCATGAGCGTGCCTGTAGGTAGGTATCCGCACAGACACAGGCATACTTGTGCAGACAGTACATCTGCTCCGTGGAGACAGTGTGTTGTAGCTCTTGTAAATACACCTTCATTCAACTTTCATCACATTGTTCATTAGTGGTTTAAATTTTGCATAATTTGGCAGCTGCCTCTGGCGTTTCTTGAGAGGTGCTGTAATTTATTCCATATGGAAGTCAGTTGCTGTACTAAAAAGGAGTTATCGGGTTCAGTGAACCAGAGCTGTATTTGTCTAGAAGGAGGTGTCAGATGCTAAGCTAAATATGACAGGAGTTAACCAAAGTCTCCCAGCTGACAGATTCTGAGGGGTTTCTGGAGTGTTTGGTGTAAACAGGTTCAAAGCTAATACACACATTGCGAGACGCCGAGGCCGCCGGCAGGGGAAGGGAAGCACTGGAGGCTGCAGCTCTGTGTCCTGAGGCACCCCAGAGCCCCGGGAGCAGAACACCCCTCTGAGCTGCAGCCAAGCTCCGGGGTGCCTGGCACTACCCCAGGCCCCAGAGGCTGAGCTTCTCAACCTCCCAGGGCTAGCACCGTTCCCTATCCCTGCTTCACCAAGCCCGTGGGGGCTCTGCTATCTGCTGAGCTCTTCTCATCCATTTTGGGTCCTTTCGGGAATGCTGAGCAACTCCACCAGCTCTGCCTGCTGTCCTGTCCAGCCAGGCCACCGCTGTCCTCAGCGAGGAGCATCTCCTGCTCTCAGCTGTAGCCCCAGTGCCCCCTGCAGAGGACCCACCAGATGCAAAGTGAGCGAGCTTGGGGGATTTCTGTGCTTGATTGACATCATTAAAGGAGCAGTTTCAATGTTTACTCTGCGAGCAGCCACAGCAGTTTAAGGTGTCACTGCCGGCAGCTGTTTAGTCTAAACAAACTCCAGCGAGGGTTTAGCTGGACCCAGAGACTTTGTGCCTCAGAGGAGGGAGAGCACCTGCAGGAAGTGGTCTGCACACAGCATCACAAGGGGACTCCCTCCAGCAGCTCTTCTACTTCACATGCTTCTGTGGTGGCTCAAGCCAAGGAAAACACCCTTCCAGCACCACAAAACCATGGGGATCCACCAGGAGAGCCTTCCAGCACCACAAAACCATGGGGATCCACCAGGAGAGCCTTCTAGCACCACAAAACCATGGGGATCCACCAGGAGAGCCTTCCAGCACCACAAAACCTTGGGGATCCACAAGGAGAGCCTCCCTTTTTCATGGCTAGAGTGCCTCAGGATGCTGACTTGCTGCTGCAGCTCTGCCACAAGACCAGGATGATGTGGAGGTGATGAACAAGTAGAAATGCTTCTCTGTTATGGACACAGCTACTCCTGCTCCTTGCTTCTCTCTCACCTTTTGCCCACTGCCAACAGCTCCAGCTGTCTGTCTCCTTCATAAACACTGCACCAGCAGCTCCAGGGCCTCCTCTTCTCCAGCCTAACACCCAGGAGCTCTTGGAGTCCATTCTCAGACCTTCCTCTGTGCTCCAGACACTCTGAGGTTGCTTGTCCCATGGGGCAGAGACTTCTCATGAGACAAGAGCTGACATTCTTCAATCTCCACTGCCAGGTATTACCTTCAAGTGTCCAGAGCAGATACTGCTGGTGGCCTGAGCTTGTCCACCACTTGTCTGGGCCACGGGATCCATGTACCACTGGATTTGTTCTCTCCCACTACAGAGCTCAGCTTACAGAGGAACCCGAGACTGCACTTCCACACAGACCTGGGTGACCTACACATAAATCAGGCTTCAACTCTGCAAGGAGTGGATAAAGGCCACTGGAGAATTCTTGGATGATAGTTGGGAATAATCTCCACCATTTCCCAAATTTCATCATAACTGCCAGACAAAGGAATTCCCAGAAGCATCTGAATAAAGGGAACTGTCTGACAGCCACAAGTGCAGCCTGGTACAGTGAATGAAGTTGTTCCCACACATCTCTGACATGGAGCTCCTAATGAAGTTTCCACTGACTGCTCCACAGCCAGTTACATCCCATAGATCATAGAAGCACTTGGAAAAGACCTTTCAGGTCACTGACACAAACCACCAACCCAGCACTGCCAGGGCAGCACCAAACCACGTCCCTCAACACCACATCTACAGGGCTTTGAAACCCTTCCAGGGATGGGGACTCCACCACCCTGGGCAGCCTGGTCCAGGCCTTGGCAACCCTTATGGGGAAGAAATTGGTCCTCATGTCCAACCTAAACCTCCCCTGGCACAACTTGAGGTTATTTCTGCTTCTCCTATCACTTGTTCTGTGGCAGAAGAGGTCAACCCCCACCTCACTCCCACCTCCTTTCAGGGAGTTGCAGACAGCCAGAAGGTCTCTCCTCAGCCTCCTTTCCTCCAGGCTGAACACCCCCAGTTCCCTCAGCTGCTCCTCACAAGACTTCTGCTTCACCAGCTCCACCACCCTCCTCCGGGCAGGCTCCAGCAGAGTCTCCTTTGTCTCCCGGGTGCTGCCACTCTGCTATTTCCCTGTATTAAAGCTGCCAGCAGAGATATTATTTATAAAGCCTCCCCAGAATACATCTGCACAGAAGCAGTGACACCGTGTTCCCCGCGTGGCATATGCAGGCTGAAAATAAACATTGCTGCTACATGTTCGCTGCTGCAAGGGAGCGGCCAAGCAGCAGGAAATGCATGAAACATGGGGAAGGAGCCGCGCGCCCAGCTCGGCAGTGGGAGGTAGCTTGGAGAGCAGGAAAGGAGGCCCTGGGAGTTAAAATACACAGCAGGCAAAGAAGTGAGAGAAGCCAAGAGAGCTGAAAAAAAAAAAAATGGCACAAGAGACGAGAGAGGCAGCTGGGGGAGTTAAAACATGCAGATGGAGAGATGGCTGAGAGAGAGGGAAGACCTGGATCCAAGTGGAAAGACGACGACCAGGGACTGGCCACTTAAAATAAACTTTTGGAATCTCGAGATGAAAACGAGGGAGAGAGTTCTGCACCCAGCTGAGCAGCACTGCTGGGAGCACGTGGCCTGGGTGCAGCTCTCACCCAGCTGTGGTGCCATCACCCACTGCCGCCCGGGCACTCTCCTTCACCACAACCTCAGATGCAGACAATTTGCTAGAGGATTCAGATGGTGACTTCTGAGTGCAGAGCTGCAGCCTCCAAGCAATGAGCTGTCACTCTGGGCCCTCCAAGGGTTTCTGTGGCTAAGCTGCTAACCCATGCCTTCACATGACTCCCATTAACACCCCCCTATTCTAACTCAAATTTGACCAAACTAAAAACCTTCAACTTCTCACCAGGTGCTCCAAGTGCTTCCCTCAAGGAGTTTTCACCTCTGACTATGTCCTTCGACAGTAAACTTTAAAAGACCTGAAGCTGAGACCTGCACTGCAAACCCCTTGGCCATGGGCAGGGATGCTCTCAGAGAATCCCAGCAGAGCATGGGTGGGAAGCAGCCTCTGAGGACCATCCAGTCCAACCCCCCTGCTCAGGCAGGGGCACCCCCAGCAGCTTGCCCAGGATCACAATGCCCAGGTGGGGTTGGAATCTCTCCAGAAGAGACCCCACAACCTCCCTGGGCAGCCTGCTCCAGGGCTCCAGCAGCCTCACAGCAAAGAACTTTTTCCTCCTGTTCAGTTGGAACCTCCTGGGTTCCAGTTTGTACCCACTGCCCTTATCCTGTCACTGGGCATCACTGAAAAGGATCTGGCCCCCTCACCACTATACCATGTCCCTCAGCACCACATCTACACAGCTTTTCAATCCCACCAGGGAGGGGGACTCTACTACTGCCCTGGGCAGCCTTGACAGCACTTTAGAGGAAGAAATTGTCCCTCATGTCCAACCTCCCCTGGCACAACTTGAGGCTGTCTCCTCTTGTCCTTTAGCTTTTTCCTTGGCAGAAGGGACTGAACCCCAGCTGGCTCCAACCTCCTTTCAGAGAGCTGTAGAGAGCCAGAAGGTCTCCTCTCAGCCTCCTTTTCTCCAGGTTGAGCAACCCCAAGTCCCTCAGCTGCTCCTCACAAGAATTCTGCTCTAGACTTTTCCCCTCCTCTGGACACACTCCAGCACCTCAATGTCCTTCTTGCAGTGAGAGGTCCAAAACTGAAGTCAGTGTTTGAGCTGTGGCCTCACCAGCACCAAGTACAGGGCCCTGGTCCTTCTGGTCACACTACTGCTGATGCAAACCAGTTGGTTTTTTTTCCCCAATACAAGCCACTTTGATTTAAGCTGATGGATGCTTAGCAAGACCTATGATAGTCCTCAGTGTGCCCTTTGGAGACATTAATTTTAAGACCATTTTCCCACAAACTTTGAATTTTTGCACATAAAGATTTTTGTCTGTTCATGTTGATAATCAGGATCGAAAAGATCTTCTGGATTGCAGCAATAAAATTGTTCATCCTCTGAGGTGAGCTCACTTGGATGAGGTAAACCCCAGTGTAGGGTTAGACTGGAACCACAGTGCCTGCATGAAGCCAGCAACGCACAGAGCTGCTCCGGTGTGAAGCCTCAGAGAGACAGAACAGCCAAAGCAATGAGCTCTGTGGTAAGAACATCACAAATCAGTGGCATTTCTGAAGTGTCTGGCACAGATGAAAACAGAAGTCCTCTCAACTGACAACAGTCAAGCAGCTTTGATGGGATTATAAAGGCTAGAATCATGCATCTGAACTGGAAGCAGGGAAGCTGCCAAGACACTGGGGTACAAAGAGAGGAGACAATTCCTGCTCCTCTTCCACCTGACTTTGAGCAAGCCCTGAGTAAGGTACTCCAGAGGAAGTACTGACTCCATGGTCAGTCCTGAGCACCTGTACACCACAGGCTGGGAGATCCTGTGGGTGGCACAGGGCCTTGGGGCATGAAAGAGGCTGCAGAGCTTTTTATTGCCAAGGAGAAACATGAAGTGAAAATCAGAGAGTCACAGAATGGCTTGGGTGGGAAGGGACCTTTTGTTCAGTCCAACTGCCCTGCAGCCAGCAGGGACATCTGCAGCCAGGGCAGTGTGCTCAGAGCCCCAGACAACCTGACTGGAAATGTTTCCAGCCATGGGGCAGCTACCAGCTCTCTGGGCAACGGGGGCCAGTGTCTCACCACTGTCACACTGAGGAACTTCTGCCTTATTTAGTCTGAATTTCCCTCTTTTGGTTTCAAACCATCACCCCTTGTCCTGTCACAACAGCTCCTGCTAAAAAGTCTGCCCCTAGCTTTCTGATTGTCCTCTTTAGGCACTGAAAGGCAATCAGAAGGTCTCCCTGCAGCCTTCTCCAGGCTGAATAACCCCAGCTCTCTCAGCCTGGCCTCACAGCAGAGCCCTTCCAGCCCTCAGAATATATTCAGGGTGACTGAAACCCATCCCTTGTCCTTGTATGTCTCCAGCAGCCACCTCCCAGCAGTGGCTTGTAGCATGACCAAGGCTGTGCCCCAGCACACAGACCCTTTGACAGAGCCAGACAGTGTACTCTGGCTGAAAAGGGCTGCAAGAACTTACTGCAGAGCTCCCAAAAGAGTTTGTGTGCCCTCCCCATAGCCAGGCCCTGGGAGGTAAGCATCTGGGTGACCATCTCCAGCTGCTGGAGGGCTACTAGAATATATCTGTGTTTTCAGATGTTAAAAATCAGTCTCCAAAGGTACAGCAGCAGCCCCGACCCTTCCATTAAGGACAGAACATTGCCCAGGGCTGTTTCTACCAGGGTAAACAAGGCTAACCACAGCTCGGGGTTACCCCTAATGGTACTAATTGCTATTTACTGTGTCAGAGGAGTTGCTTAGCTATTATCAACAGATTTGTTTAAAGAGTGCTTCCAGCTTGGAAGTGCCCTTTAGCACCTCCATCTTTCAACGCCCTAATCAGTCTCCAGAGGTTGGCAAGGTGATCCCTGCTCCATGGATCATTCACGCTGCAACGAGCTGCTGATGGCTGTCCTAAGGAGCCAGGAGCACCCAGAAGCTCCAGACAGGCTCACAGCAGCTCTGGGCAGAAGAAAGAGTGGAGGTGATGGAAATCTAGATGGGAAATGGACAACAGAGAGGGCCACAGGGGTGAGGTTCTCTTGCTATTAGGAACTCAGCCCAA
Organism: Ramphastos sulfuratus; assembly: GCA_013399055.1. Lineage (NCBI taxonomy): Eukaryota > Metazoa > Chordata > Aves > Piciformes > Ramphastidae > Ramphastos > Ramphastos sulfuratus. The sequence continues at coordinate 203,569 of WBNM01001514.1, forward strand.
GGGAAGCTGAGGCACAGGAGGTTCCATGTGAACCTGAGGAGGAATTTATTCACTGTGAGGGTGACAGAGCCCTGGAATAGGCTGCCCAGGGTGGGTGTGGAGTGTCCCTCTCTGGAGATATTAAAAAAACATCTGGATGTGTTCCTGTGTTGTCTGCTCTGGGTGATGCTGCTCTGGCAGTGGGGCTGGACCAGAAGATCTTTTGAGGTCCCTTCCAGCCCCTGACATTCTGTGATTCTATGAACTCAGACAGGAGAGAGACATGAGGCAGTAACCCAGCCCTTCCCAGCCAGCTCTCCTAGCACTGATGCTCCGTGCAGAAACCTGACAAGAGAGACTGAGGCTTTAACAGCCACAGAGAGCAAACTCTGCACAAAGTGTGAAGCATGTGTTCTTCTAAGGAAGTGCAAGCCACAGAGCATCACTGAAAGAAAGCCCAAGTGAATTCCAGCAAGTCCAACAGTGGCCAAGGTGGTCTGGATGGGCCATGTTGTCAGCCAGTCCCTACAGTCCCAATCACTGGCTGAAGAGGAGCAAAGACTTTTAGTCTGACCCCATGTGGCAGCTCTAATGGGGACTGAAAACTTAGGGACACTTTTCCAGTGGGTCCAGAGAGTTTGGGGTCACATTGACCTACAGAAAAGAGTTACTCAGAATGTTGGAGTCTCAGAAAGACCATTTCAAAGAATCACATCAATACAACACCTGAGCAGCCTACAGCAATGCTCAACTCCCACAGAACCATGGAGTTGTTTTGGTTGGAAGAGATCTTAAGGTCCAACTGTTCACTCAGCACTGCCATGTTCACACTTAAGCCATGTCCCTCAGCACCACATCTATGCAGCTTTGAAATACCTCCAGGGCTGCAGACTCCAACCCTGCTGTGGGCAGCCTGGGCCACACTGTGACAGAACTTGCAAGAAAAAAAGTCCTGATGTCCAACCTAAGTCTCCCCTGGTTCAGCTTGAGGCTCTTTCCTCTTGTTCCATCACTTGTTCCTTGGGAGAAAAGACCAACCCCACATGGCTCCAACCTCCTTTCAGAGAATTGTAGAGAGCCAGAAGGTCTCCTTTCAGCCTCCTTTTCTCCAGGCTGAACAACCCCAGGACCCTCAGCTGCTCCTCACCAGACTTGTGCTCCAGATGCCAAAATGAAGAAAAGTAAACATTTCAATAAGCAAAAAGAGCTTTTGATGGACCAATGCTAAGAAAAGAAATGTCAATGAAAAACACCTCCTGAGGATCTCTTCTCCCCTTGAAAAGCCCCCCCTGGGTATTCCCCACCACTTACTTTTCCAGTATGGACATAATAATTGGAGGTAGAACCAGTATAGGCATTGGCAGGACCACTCGAGTCAGGGCCGTTTCTAGCAGTGCCTGAAAAGGAAAAGCAAACAAACAAAATGTCTCAAGCCAGTCTCAGGATGTAGCAGGGTGGAGAAACCAACACGTGGGCACAGAAATTGTCTGACTGGCCTGCCCCCTGTCCCCCGTGGGAGGGGAGGTACCAATACACCCTACACCCTTTCAGCCCTGCTGCCAGCTCTTCGTGTGCAAGCTGCTTTTGCTCCATGGCTACAAACGGTGAGCTGAGGCCCGTGCTTGGTCACAAAGCCAGCAGGATAAACAGAGACACCTAAGAGCTGGCCTGATTTCACTTTGTGTCACCAGGAGTGCTCCAACAGCTTGGCACATTCCTACAGAAACCTGTTAGCACTGCCTGGAGGAAGGAGCCACACAGCTGCCTGGGCATGTCCTGTGGGGCAGTATCTCAGCATGGGCTGAGCAGCAGCTTCAGCCCTTCCTCTCCCAACTGGGTTTCAGTTCCAGTGGTGTGCTGGGGGACTGCAGCACCTTACTGCCTGCTCCAAGACTTGTCTCTGGCTCTTAATCACTGCTGGTTTATGCAAAGCATGGTAACAGACATTAGGAAGACACCTAACTGTGGAGCTATGGCAGGACTGAGGAAGTAGCAAAAGCAGCAGCATGCCATGTGTAAATTGTCCTGAGAGGAGCCCTGGAGAAGACGGTGAGGTGAGCTAGTGAGGGGCACAGCCACCACTGCCTTCATTTATCTTTTCCAACCAGCTTTGCCAGTACACCTTGAGCCACCTGTTCTAGTGGGAGGTGTCCCTGCCCATGGTGAGAGATTGGGACTGGATGATCTTTGAGGTCCCTTCCAATCTAAACCATTCTATGATTCTATGATCCTACCCACCTGTGATGCCTCAAGCACTGTGACCACACATAGGGTTTGAGCAGACTGAGGCAGAGGATACTGCAGATTCTGTATGGAAATGATGAAATTTCTCCTTATCATAGAACCATCCAGGTTGGAATAGATCCTTAAGGTCATTGAGTCCAACCATTATCCCAGCACTGCCAACATGGCCAGGCTCAGGAGCACTCAGCCCTTCCAAGTGGGAGGAGGTCTCAGTGAATCAGCTCTGAGCTGGAAGGGACCTCCAAAGGTCATCCAGGCCAACCTCCACTGCAGTCAGCAGGGACACCCTCAGCTAGACCAGGCTGCCCACAGCATGGGTGTGTTACACTAAGGGGCTGCCAGAATTTCCACCACAAAACACAATGCAGAAAGCAGCCCCAGAATTAGATGGCAGCTGAGCAGGAGTTCTTGGAAGTCTCAGATTTGATGGTTAAACTCCTCCTAACTCACTCTTACATCTCCTTCACTTCTAATCTTTATTTCATACACTGGCTGCCTTCAGCTCGACCGTTAGGATGGAGAGGGGAAGCTGGGTCCCGAAGCCAGTTAATGTTAAGTGAGGAAAACTGGCTCCAGTGAGCATCTCAGAGCCCTTCAGCAGATTGTTTTAATCTCCCTGCTAAACAACAATATGGAGAGATATTAGAGATCTCCCAGCGCTCGCCGAGGACTGCAAATCTGTACATTAATTGCTGTCTACAAAGTGCCTTAAGAGCCTTGGACAGAAGGAGTGAGGGAAATGCCAAGCATTATATTATTAACTCCTCTGCCTGGGCGTGTGCTTCGCTACATGCTTTACATTTCAGATTAAAGCCCACTTGGAAACAACATGCCTCAGACAGTCAGATGATGCTCAGAAGGCAAAACTCTGTAAGAAAGGAAGAAAAGGGAATAATTGCAGGCAGATGGCAGAGAGTAGAAGGTTAGAGGGGAAAACAAACTAGGTGTGAGGATGAGGATGAAAACATCTGGCTCACAGAGCTGCGGTTGGCAATCGTTACTGCGGCTCTGCCACGGCGAGGGTTAAAAGCTCCTCAGCTTGAAAATGAAGTCTTCTTCATTTAGAAAAAGGTGTAAGAGAGCTTCACTTTGCAGTCAACATCAACTGCTTACAAGTTCCCACAAAGACATCCCAAGGCTGTGAAAGAATCAGGGTGACACAGGGTCCTCTGATGTCACCGAGCCCCTCCAGGGCAGCCACCAGCAAGCACTCTCACTTTGGTGGCTACAGCACCACCCGGGCAGGTGTAACACAGGCACTGAGTTGTGCTGCTCTGTCCCCCCTGCATGCTGGGCAACCTCAGCCATCCCCAGCCTTCGAGGAATGACTCAGGCTCGAGAAGAGCAGACTTAGACTGGATGTTAGGAACAAGTTCTTTACTGTGAGAGTGGTGGAGCACTGGAACAGGTCGCCCAGGAAGGTGGTTGAAGCCCCTTCCCTGGAGACATTCAAGGTGACCTGGGCTAGTGGGGATGTCCCTGACTGACTGCAGGGGGGCAGGACTGGATGGCTTCTAGAGGTTCCTTCTAGCCCAAACCATTCTATGGTTCCATGATTCCCACTGGCTGTGGGACTGTAAGTCAGCTGCCTACAAGCTCCCCCAGGACCACGAGGACCTACGTGTTTTGCAGCAATTCTGGAAGAGCCAACGATGTTTCCATTGCTGTCTAAAACATCAATTCCTTCTTCCAGCTCCGTGTGCCTCATCAGGACAACGTTGCAGATATTGGCACTAGCTGAGATGAGAGAAGCAGGATGATTAGCGGCGCAGCCCTGGACAATACCAAATGGCAGGCTTCTGTTTGCCGTGACAGCCCTGCAGCTTTGCTTCCATCAGCCTGCCAAGAAGTTTCTGCAAGTCAAGAGCCACTCTCATTCCAAGACAAAGATGTGATTCTTCAGAGGGAAATAAGAACCAAGATAATTTTATTTTACACGCAGATGGATCTTTTGCCACGATGACAAACGCACACCAGTGGGCCCGGCTGCTGGCAGCCCCCATTCAGTGAACCTTCACTCAAGGGGGGGCTTCACCTGGGACCTTCACTGCAAGGAGGACACTGAGGTGCTGGACCTCGGTGAAGGGTCTGGAACACAAATCTTGAGGAGCAGCTGAAGGAACTGAGGTTGTTCAGCCTAGAGAAAAGGAGGCTGAGAGGAGACCTTCTGGCTCTCTACAACTGCCTGACAGGAAGCTGGAGCCAGGTGTGGGTTGGTCTCTTCTCCTAACAGTCAATAGGACAAGAGGAAATGGCCTCAGGTTGCACCAGGGGAGGCTTAGGTTGGGCATGAGGGAAATAGGTTTTCCTGAAGGTTTTGTCAAATCCCTCCAGGGATGGAGATTCCAACACTGTCCTGGGCAGCCTCTTCCAGGATTTGTTGACCCTTTCAGGGAAGAAATTCTTCCTCATGTCCTCCCTGAGTGCAAACTGAGGCCACTTCCTCTTGCTCTTATTTCCTTAGGAGAAGAGACCAACCCCACCCGGCTCCAACCTCCTTTCAGGTAGTTGTAGAGAGCAAAATTACCTTCCCTCAGCTTCCTTTTCTCCAGGCTGAAAAACCCCAGGAGCCTCAGCAGCTCCACACAAGCCTCATGCTCTGCACCCTTCACCAGATCTTTGGACATGCTCCAGCACCTGAATGTCCTTCTTGCAGTGAGGGCCCAAACGCTGAACACAGATAACCCCAAATTCTGCTCCCTGAGTAACGTATCAGGTGCTGGGATTGAGACTCCTCCTTCCTGGGAGGCCAGGCACTTCTGCACATATTCCCCAAGCCAAGCTGCTAATTCCTACACAAGTTTGAGGTCTGCAAACCTGGCATTTCCCAGCAACCCCTCCCCACCACATTTTGCTGCAAACTTTCCAACCCCAGCTCATCCAAACCCACTGCGAGTGCCACCGCTTCCAAAAATGTGTTTCTGTGCTGCCTGATGGGTTAATATTCACTAATTAATCTCAATTCATGTCATATAACAAATGTCTAATTTTTTGAGGGTGGTGGGTGGTGAGCCCTATATGAATGCAGCTCCCTGCAAATCAAGGATGATTTGTGGTGACAAATGCTCCTTACACTCGAGAAGGAGAGGAACATACACACACGCACACTCTGTCTCTCTCTTTAATAGTCAAACTACTGGACCACTCTTGCCATCTATCAAAATCTCTGTTACCAACGCTTCAGCTCCTTAATCCAAGACAGAAAAGCAAGCAGGCATCTCATTTAGAGCAAGTTTAGCCAATCTTGCTTCTCTCTGAACACTCCAGTGCCCCATCCTTCCAGCTGGCAGTCAGGACTGAACGTACATTGAGCATCCCTGCTATGAGGACAGGCTGAGGGAGCTGGGGGTGCTCAGCCTGGAGAAGAGAAGGCTCCAAGGAGACCTAATAGCAGCCTGCCACTGCCTGAAGGGGGCTACAAGAAGGATGGAGACTGCAGTGACAGGATGAGGGCAATGGCTTCCAACTAGAGCAGAGCAGATTGAGATTGGATGTGAGGAACAAGTTCTGCACCATGAGGGTAGTGGAACACTGGAACAGGTTGCCCAGAGGGGTGGTTGGGGCCCCATCCCTGGAGATATTCAAAATGAGGCTCAACAGGGCTCTGGACAACCTGATCTAGTTGAGGATGTCCCTGCTGACTGCAGAGGGGGTTGGACTGGATGACCTTTGGAGGTCCCTTCCAGCCCATTCTATGATTCTATACAGAAACAGGCCAGTGGAGGTGCTCTGGCCAAGTCAGGGTGCACCAGCATAAGGCTGTTGATGGACCTGAAGCTCCCACCAGAGCTAGGTCCTTTTCCACATCTCAGCATCTCCTTAGGGGTTCACTGGCCAGGTCTCAAATTAAAAATCTAATTCCAGCCTGTTTGTCTGAGACTTAGCTACTCTTAGCTACTCCCACCCAGCTCTATGTTGACCATGGGTACCCTGTTCCCTAGGGGTCAGGACTTGGGTCCAGTCTTGCCCAACATCAACAGCAGTGACCTTGATGAAAGGACAGAGTGGATCTCCAGCAAGTTTGCTGCTGGCACAGAAGTGGGAGGAGTGACTGACAGCCTGCCAGGCTGTGCTGCCTTCCAGTGAGCTCTGGGCAGGCTGCAGGAGCTGGATTGAGGGAACCTCAGCAAGTTCAGCAAGGGCAAGGGAAGAGTCCTGCACCTGGGGAAGAATAACCCCCAGCAGCAGCACAGGTGAGGGGCTGAGCTGCTGGAAAGCAGCTCTGGGGCCGTTGCACAGCAAAGAGAAAGGCTTAAAGGGAAAGTTTTCCATTAACACAGTTGAAAATGGACTTGTGAGAGCAAGCAAAATCCTTTTGTTTCTAATTTCCCCCATGCTTGGACAATTTTTGCACCACCTTTATGAACAAAGAAGCTTCTATTAAAAAAAATGTCCTCACTCTTACATTAAAAAAAAAATCACCTTCACAGATAAGATAACTCAGCATTTGCAGAGCATTGTAACCAGGGACTTCAGCAAAGGCAGAGCCCAGCAAGCCCCTTCCCTCACACCACTGAGAAGCTAGCTGGCAAGCTGCAGAAGGGTTTATTCTGTGCTCCAACAAGCCAGCAGGAGCTTTAATTCTTCACACACTTTGGTCTGTTTTTAATCAGTGCCTGCTAGAAATCTGTATTTTCAGAGCAGGAGCATTTCATTGCATCCTTATTGTAAGAGACTCTTGTGCTACTGGGTACTTGAGGATTTGATTTGATGTGATTCAAACCAGATCCTGCAAATTAAATGCTCTTGCATATGGGTGGTTGAGGGCCAGGGGATGCTGATCATTTTCTAAACTGCTTTGAGAGTGGAAAGTGCAGCTCCACAAAGCCTCCTGAGCTGCCTCTGCCAGCAGCTTTGCATCACTTTCCTGCTGAAACGGATTCACAGAAAGGTTTGGGTGGGAAGAGACCTTTAAAGGTCATCCAGTTCCAAACCCCCTGCAGCCAGCAGGGACATCTGCAACTAGAGCAGGCTGCTCACAGCCCCAGGCAGGAAACTCCTCCAGGAATGTTTCCATCTACCACCTCTCTGGGCAACCCGGGCCAGGGTCTCACCACCCTCACTGTAAAACATTTTTTCCAGCTATCCAGTCTGAATTTCCTCTTTCAGTTTCAAACCACCACCTCTTGTCCTGTCTCAACAGGCCCTGACAAAAAGTCTGTCCCCAGTTTTCTTATTGGCCACCAGAAGGTCTCCCTGCAGCCTTCTCTTCTCCAGGCTCAACAGCCCCAACTCTCTCAGCCTGGCCTGACAGCAGAGCCCTTCCAGCCCTGCCAGCATCGCTGTGGCCTCCTCTGGCCCTGCTCCAACAGGTCCCTGTCTGTGCTGTGCTGAGCACTCCAGAGCTGGTCCCAGCACTGCAGGTGAAGTCTCAGCAGAGCAGAGGGGCAGAATCCCCTCCCTGCCCCTGCTGCCCACACTGCTGGGGATCAGCCCAGGGCAGGGCTGGCTCTGGGCTGGAAGTGCATGGTGCCAGCTCATGTCCAGCTCTGCACCATCCCATTGCTGCCTACACTGACTCAGGGACACAGCAGGGATGCTGTAAATCAGGAAGGCAGGAGTCAGGTGTCCATCCCAGCTGCTGTCAGCCACTGGAAGGTTTACAGCAACACTTTGAACACAGACAAAAAGAGTTGTTCCTTACCAACAGCAGGGAATGGCACAAACCTCTGGATCAAGAGACGAGTGGCAGGAGTAAACTTGTTTGCTCTCTGAATCAGAACATTAAGGCCCACCTTTGAATAGAGGAAAAACAAAAAGAGAAGCAGGAACACTTAGTTACAAGGAGCAGGGCAGGTGGCACATCTCACAGCAGCAGAGCTCTTCAGGGGCACAGGCTGAGGTCTTTCCCCATGCAAAAGCACTTGAGAGCTAACCCCACCCACTCAGGAGAGTTTAGCAGTGTTGGGCCCAACTCTTAATTCAAGGAATGGCTCAAATGAGCTTAAATGAAGGACTGAACCCAGTCATGGGCCTTAAAAGAAGGCTGAACCCAGCTGTTAAGCTGATCCCAGCCACTGGGTTTAAACTGTCCCAAGCTAAAAGCCAACACAGAAGTCACTGCATCACCACTTGGTCCTTCTGGACTTGCCTCTAGCTGCATTTTACCCTGCTGGTCATGCAAGGCCTCCAGGGATGCAGCTCAGATGAAGGTATTTATGCTGGATATGTCTCAGGTCACATCACAACTGCTGATGTCCCTCCCACAACACAAAACTGGCACCAAACACTATCAACAGGTGAGCAACTTACTCAGGGCTCTACTACACCTCCAGCAGCACTCTGCCCTCTTCTCTGAGCACCAAGAATCCCAGCTATAGATTGTGCTACCACTTTGCTTTTCAGCATCATCAACTCAGCAGAAGGACACAGCTCAAGGTGTTGCTGTACTTGCAGCCAAACCATCAGACACTGAACAGCATCACCAGAACAAAACTCCCCAGATTTTTGCTGCCTTTTCTTTCGCTTCTTGCCTCAAAAAGTCCTGGCTCATGTCCACTGAGATGTGAACTTGAAAAGCACAGAAAGATTTGAGAAAGACTCTGCTTTTTTTCTTTTTTCCTTTATGGTTAAGGTCTTTGAAAGCTGAGAAATAGCTTTTAAAGGCCTGAAGCTGGCAACAACCAAGGCATCTGCTGCAGGTCTAACCCCACACCTCTTCACCCAGTTCTGAAGCACTAAATACAAGCTCAGGCTTTTTCACTTAGTGTTGACAGTGAATTTGTATACAGTAAAGGAGCTTTAGGAATCCAACAAATGAGGTGGACACTGATGGTGCCACCTCAGTGTCACTGAGCAGCTCTCCAGACTGCAGTGGGGAGGCCTCCACTCATTCAATGGACTCAGCATTCCCACCTGCCAGCAGCATCAGGGCAGCCTTGTCCCACGCAGTTAAAGGAAGCTGCTCCAACTGACTGAGAAAGTCAACTAGGAAGGAGGGACTGGCTCCAGAGCAGCTTATCCTTCACTCCTCAGATCATGAGACTGCTCAAGTGAAGCACTAATTGGATCTGATGAGTCCCATACAGCCAAACTAAAGAAAAGAGCATTAGGAGAAGGAAGGAAAAAAATCATTCATTAGGACTGGGAGGTGAAGATGGAGGCAGAGAGATGGAAAACTGGGCTGTTTACCAACTGGAGCCTTACCAAGTCAAGGAGAACAGAATGGAGGACTACAAGGGAAGGGAAAGCAGTAACAATCTGGGTGGAAAAGGAAGTTAGTGAGGAGCAAGAGTAAGGAAAGGAGGAAAATCTTGTCAGTGGTGCCCAGTGACAGGACAAGGGGCAGTGGGCACAAACTGTGTTTAGTTCCATCTAAACATAAGGAAAAGCTCTCCTGTGAGGGTGCTGGAGCCCTGGAGCAGGCTGCCCAGAGAGGTTGTGGAATCTCTCTCTCTGCAGAGATTCCAACCCCACCTGGGCATTGTGATCCTGGGCAAGCTGCTGTGGGTGCCCTGCTTTAGCAGGGGGTTGGACTGGATGATCTCCAGAGGTCCTTTCCAACCCCTACTGTGCTGTGATCCTGTCAGATTTCAGTCACACCTGAGATGTCCACCATAGGAAGGGACATGGTTGAAAACAAATGTGCTGGGAACAGAGCCACAGCAGGAAAGAGAGAAGAAATGCTGCAGAGAACTGCAAGGCCTGTAAGAAAGGTGAGGACAGACTTTTCAGCAGGGCTTTTTGCCCCAGGACAAGGGGTGATGGTTTGAAACCAGAAAAGGAGATTCAGAGTAGAGAGAGGGTAGACATTTTTTATGCTGAGGGTGGTGAAATCTGACACAGGTTGCCCAGAGAGGTGGTAGATGCCCCACATCCCTGGAAACCTTCAAAGCCAGGCTGGGCTCTGAGCAACCTGCTCCAGCTGAAGACATCCCTGATGGCTGCAGGGGGGTTGAACCAGATGACCTTTCATAACCAATTCCAAACCATTCTATGGTTCCATGTTAAAGAGTCTGGAAGGCAGCAGTCAGCAAAGACCTGGTGGTGGCCCAGAGGCAGGGTGACAGGCACTGGGGGACTGTGCTTGTCTGTGCTGGAGGCTGTGCCTTTGGGAAGAGGCTACCACAGCTCCAATGATTTATGGGCTCAATGGCTGAAGCACCAGGCTGGGTGACCACACCACTCTCCTCTTGTGTCTTCAGGTATCTGCACTTGGCATTCTTGAACCACTGGAGAAGATGATGAGCAGGAATGGGAGTGGTTGAGCTCAGGTATCCATACCCAAGAGCTTCATCTAAGAACTTCAAGCAGCAAGCAGAAGTTTGTCACCAGCTCCTCCAACCTCCTGTGATTCTACTCCTGCTCCTAGCTCCACCTCCGAGAGGCATCTGGCCATGCTCCATTCCCTCCCACCTCTCACTCTACTTTATACAGACTTCCTCTGGCTTCTAAGTGTTTCTTGAGTGCCCTAAGTGGCAGCTAGTCCTGAGGGCAGTGGGTGGCCTCTCACAAGCTGATTATGGGCATCACACCAAATTCACAGGCTGTCAATGCAGCTGCTCTGCACGGCTCTCAGACAATTATCAGGGAGAAGGAGCTGGGATTAGAAAAATCCACAGGGGCACTTCCACCTAGAAAGGAGAGAGAAAAATTGGTGGGGGGGGGGTGTGGGGTGTGTGTGTGTGATAAGTGTGTAATGGGAGCAGGGAAGGAGGAGCAACCCATGGCTCATGGCATGGAGGGCACAGAAAGGAGCAGGGTTGGTGCCCCAAAGTGCCCAGAGCAAGGGAGGTTCTCCCTGCCCTGAGCCACACACTGCTAAGAAAACTTAGACTCACAGAACTGTTGGAAAAGACATCCAGGTCAAGTCCAACTGTTAACCCAGCACTGCCAGGTCACCACTAAACCACATCCCTCAGGGCCACACTTAAGTGGTTTTTAAACTCCCTCCAGGGACTTCTAAACCACTCAGCTGCTCCTCACAGCACTTCTGCTCTAGACCCTCAGCAGCTTCCCTGCCCCTCTCTGGACACACTCCAGCACCTCAACATCCTTCTAGGAGTGAGTGGCCCAAAACTCAACCCAGTAACCAAGGTGTGACCTCAGGGGCACAATCCCTTCCCTGGTCTTGCTGGCCACACTGCTGCTGGTCCAAGCCAAGATGCTGTTGGCCACCTGGGCACACACTGGCTCACATTCAGCCACTGCTGACCAGCACCCTCAGCTTCTTTTCCACCAGGCACTTTGAAGCCTGGAGTGTTCATGGGGTTACTGTGACCCGAGTGCAGGACCTGGCACCTGGCAATGTTGAACCTCAGCCCGCAATGGGCTGAGGCCCATTGATCCAGCCTGGCCAGATCCCTCAGCAGAGCCTCTCTACCCTCAAGTCTATCAAGGCTCCTGCCCAGCTCAGTATTGTCTGCAAACTCACTGAAGGTGTACTTGATCCTTTCACCCTCCCAGCCCTCTGAGTATCGACCACACCGCTCTGCTTGGTGTCATCTGCAACCTCCTGAGGGTGCCCTCAATCCCACTGTCTATGAAGACATAAAGCAGCACTGGTGCCAGTACAGACCCCTGAGAAACACCACTTGTCACCTGTCACCATCTGGACATTAAGCCATTGGCCTCTACCTTCTGGATGTGACCACCCAGTCAATCTCTTACCCACCAAATCCATCTCTCTCCAACAGAAGGCTGTTGGGGGGTACCACCTTGAGGGCCTCCCCTACTGAGGCAGTCACCAAAGTCATGACTGACATTCATTGCCTGACTTTTGTAACCCAAGGTCAGCCAGAGGGGATGCTGAAGCCTCCAGCAGGTACATTTGAAGTGTGCAGATCAATACAAAGCAGCCAGCCTGGGTGGCAGTCATGGTTACAGGACACTGCATCTCTCCCTTGCACAAAGGCAGGCAAAACACCTACTTTTGTCAGAATTTAGCTCAGGTTGCTAAGTGAGGACCACGTCTTTACTTGCCTCTGCACTGACAAGACCATAAACCCCAAACTTGTACTTAATAAAAGCCTTGCCAGGAGCTGCACACCCTGCACATATTTGGAAGGGGGAGGAGGGAGTCTGGGTGCTTCATTCATGGGGGAAAGGCTCCACTCAAGAGGTGACTTTGGTTCCCCTTTCACCAGGGAAGAATTGAACCCTGTCACAAGGGGGAAGGTCAGGGCCATCACAGAATGGCAGGGGTTGGAAGGGGCCTCCACAGATCACTGAGTCCACCCCCCCCCCCGCCAAAGTAGGTTCAGCTAGGGCAGGTCACACAGGAATGCATCCAGATGGGACTTGAAAGCCTCTAGAGGAGACTCCACAACCTCTCTGGGCAGCTCTGTCACCCTTACAGTAAAGAGGTGAGGTGGAACTTCCTGTGTGCCAGTTTTTATCTGCTGCCCCTTGTGCTATCACAGGACACCACAGACACCCCCTGGCTAGGTTACATGCCCCTATACAGGTAAAACTCACTTTGTACAGTGCCAGGTAGTAACAGCCTAATAAGAGCCCATCCTGTCCACTGGGAAGGACAATGCCAGCAGTGCCAATGTCTGTGGCACCTCCAGGGTATGTGGAGCAGACAGCAGATGGGCAAGGAGCTAATGACCCAGGTGCCAAGCTGAGCAGCAATACACTGCTTACTGGGACATGTCAGAAATGTGGCCAAATGATACTGGCAGAAGAGAGGAACCCTTTGGAGAGTCTGCACAGGGAAAGACAAGGAGCAAGATTTGGAGTTGGCCTTGGCAAACCCTGAAGCTGTGATCATGGAAATTAGGAACTTGATGTGCAAAGACCACAGAAACCACTGGCACCAAACCAGCTGCTGTCAGGTGCTTCAAGGAGAACAACAGAATCCTTGGATTGGAGAAGACCTTGAAGATCATCAAGTCCAACCCTCACACCAGCACTACCACATCACCACTAAACATTGTCCTCTGCGAGTGAAGCTTGGAGATCACAGAACCACAGGATGTCAGGGGCTGGAAGGGACCTCCAAAGCTCAGCCAGTCCAAACCCCCTGCCAGAGCAGGATCATCTATGCCAGGTCACACAGGAACACATCCAGGCAAGCCCTGAATATCTCCAGAGAGGGAGACTCCACAACCCCCCTGAGCAGCCTGTTCCAGTGTTCTGTCACCCTCTCAGTGACAAAATTCTTCCTCAAGTTTCCCTGGAACTTCCTGTGCCTCACCTGCCAGCCACTGCCCCTTGTCCCATCACTGGGTGTCACTGAGCAGAGCCTGGTTCCAGCCTCTTGGCACTCACCCTGCACATCTTTATAAACATATGATATAAAGGTGTGGCATGAGCAGCTGCAGGCTTGTGTGGAGTGGGCATTGCAGGTCTTGGCATGTGCCTGGTGCACAGATGATGCTGAAGTGTCACATAAGGAGCTAGAGAAGGAAGAGAGCTGCTGCATCAGCCCTGTTACCAATTTCCCCACACCCAGCCTTCACTGCTACCCCTTCTGATGTTTTTTCTAGCCTTTCTTCACCAAAACACTGCATGGGAGAAGAGAGAAGAGAAGATGCTGGACCTGGCAGAGCTTTCCTGGCATGAAGCTACACTGTGAATTTGGGAACTGGTAGAGTCACCATCTCTGGAGGTGTTTAAAAGAGATTTGGATGAGGAGCTTAGGGACGTGGTCTAAGAGTTGTGTACAGGGAGGTGTTAGGCTATGGTTGCACTCCATGGTCCTAAGGGCTTTTCCAGCCAGGCCATTCTGTGAATTGGGTTGGGTTTGGAGTAGGTGGGGAAAAGTATGAAGTACTGGGGAAAAAATATTTTCAAATAGATTCCTCCAAAAGCTCATCCTGGAGGGCTGCAGAGCAGGAGCGGCAGGGGTGGCACTGGCTGAGAGACAGAAGCACTGCCTGGCTCCAGCAGCAATTCCTCTCTCTCCAAAATGGGAAAAGAATGAGGTTACTTGCAAAGATTTGCCACAACCTCTGGTTTAATTGCAAGCAGCACAAAGCCAGAACCTCTCTCCTGCACGTGTCAGACAGCAATTTGTTTGTCCCTCTGGTTAGACAGAGCCAGGGAGGGTGAAGTCCATGGGAAGCACAACCACAAGTCAACTGATCTGTCATTTCAGGAGCCCCCTCCCCGCCTGGCTTGCCAACTGCAAACATGGAAGGGGCTCTCTTTAATTAATACCAGGGCTCAGCAGCCCACTGGAAGCAGCGGCACTTGTTTTCAGGTCATCTGGTCCTAATGGGCTCACACTGGGATGTGATTTGTTGCTAACTGACAGCAGTGATCGGTTAATGAGGGCTGAGGCCTCTCGACCCAGTGAAAGGAACCTCAGGGCTGCTGCTGTATTATTTGTCATTGTCAGTTAAAAGCCCCTCCAAAGGCTGGAGGAGCTGCTGGATGTTAATCCAGGTATTCCTGACAAAACCACCACTCCTGGCTCTGCAGGATCTTCTCCAGGCTGCTCTGCTCTGAGAATTGAGCACATACTGCCATGGACTACCAGGACACAAGTTACTCTGTGGTTACAAACACACCAGTAGTGTCCCCAAGCCTTTTCTACACGGGGACATCACTGCACCTCCACTTCATGCCATTTTCACACACCCTATCTGCACACACTTGGAAGCAGACCTCCTTCCAGCATCGGGAAGGAGAAACTGTCCCTGAAGGCTGCTCCCCAGTGGCATGGATGGAAAGCTCCTGCCTCCCTGCAATCACAATCTGACCCTCAGAGCAGCACAGTTAGAAGCCCACTGCTGTCATAAAGCTCCCAGTACCCCTTGCAGACATCAAGGGCATCCCAGTGGAAGCCCAGCCTGGTGGGGATTGGGACACCTGCACAGAAGGGCAGAAACACCCTTCTGGCATCAACATCACTGAAGGAAGATTTCCTCTTGCACAAGCTTGGAATGCTCCATGTCCTCACCTCCCTGGGAATGAGCTGTCCTGCTAAAGATGTCAGCCTGTGCAGAATCTGAGTGTTCAAAGCCTGCTGACAACACCAGGAGACCAGACTGAGCAATGTTAGAGCCTCCTTACAGATCACCTCAGCTACGACCTGAGCACCATTTCCAGCTCAAATGCTGTCTACAGGCCAAAGAGCCATTTCAAACACCTTCAATTCAAGATACTGATCCACCAGGAGACTATCTCCAAAAGCTGCCACATTATCATTCTGCAGCCTCAGAATCACTCTTCTAACTTGGCTGAGGCTAATTCCCCATGAGTTAATGCCCACGTGGATAACCTGAGTTCACCCAGCAGCAAAGCCACGGTGCAGAGACCCAGGCAGGGCACAGTGCAGGACACGCTGGAAGCCATCAGCAGTAGAAAGCCTCCTTCTGCTGAAAAGTTTGGGCATGCATGGCCAGAAATCACCTCCCAGCAAAAATATTTTCTGGTGATGCAGACTGAATTCTGTCAATTAGAAGACAAACATGCTTGGCAATTCAAACAAACATCTCAAAAGCACTGCTGCAAGGGAGCAGTTAGTGAGGAGTGAAAGATGAGAGAGATACAAAGCGTTACCCACTGCTATTGAGACAGCACTTATGACAGCTCCCAAGTAGCCCTGGATGAACTTGGACGTCGGAGAAGGCTTTGGAAAGAAAAACAAAACATATTTTGAATAAACAAACTTCTGGTTATTAAAAGCCAAGCAAGCTTTCTCTTTGTGTGTGTGTGTTTGTTTGCTGTTTTGGTTGCATTTGTTTGAAACCAGAGACAGGTTTAATGCTGTCATATTGTTCCTTGACACGCGGTCTGTCAGCTAGCAGCGGCAAAAGCAAGGAAAATGGGAGCCTCACGAGCAAGGTTAAAGGGCATGGAAAATTAATTGGCATCAGAAAATTATAATAATAGCAGCTAAAAGGAAGAATGTGAATGAAACTCAGCAAATGGTACAGAATTAGCAATCTTGTACACAAGTGATGAACCCCAACTCTCCACATGAAATAACTGCCTCAGAAATGTTATCTCAGTGAGCCGGATGCTTTCCAGCTCAGCTTCCCATCTTCAGCTTCCCACATCCTGACATGGGATGAAGGAAGGCTAAAGTGATGGGACAGCCACATCACCACGTCACAGCTCTGCTGCTGGTAGCACACAGGAAGCCCTCAGCTGACAGGAGCATAAACACGGAGCCATCTCCTGCTGTCCAAAAGCACAGATCCCATCTTGTGCACATCTCCATAAGCAGCCTCAGCCCAGTCAGCAGCAGATCCTGGTTCAGCTCAAAGGCACTGAGCATTGCTTAGGTGCCTCGAGTGTTTCTGAGACCTCTATGCCATTTACAGGCCAGCTTTGGGCAGGACACTCGTCACGGCGCTGACCCCAGCACACCCCTTGGCAGGGCAGAGCCCAGCCCTGTGCCGCCGCAGGAGCTGTGCTGCTCACCTTGGTCGCGTTGCGGTTTGCATAGTTGACGCAGGCATTGTGGCTCTGGTTCAACCACTGAGGGGGAAACAAGAAGAGAGAGGCAGAAATGTGACTTGGGAAAAAAAAAAGCCTCCTAGGAAGAAGCTTGCTGGGAACAGGGCATGTCCCTGCTACCAGCCCTGCACTTCCAACGGGAATCCACCAAGGAACATCCTGACTGCCTTCAGAGCAGCAGGTGTGTGGGCTTAGGGGCTGCACTTCATGGAAGTACGACCATTTGCACAAAGTGTGCCCCAAGAGCAGGTTTTGAGCTCCTAGGCTATTTTGCTTCTCCCTTGTGATGGCATAAATCACCAGAGGCTGGAAAAAGGAGCCAATAACTCACTCACAGCTAATTCCAGACCTGCCAGACCCTTCCCGATCAAGTCCAGCCACATCATCTCCTCATTAAGCTGAGCACTGCCAGTGCCGAGCAGCCACACGCATCATCAGCTTGGCCCCTAGGCACAAGCCAGCTGCTCCTTTCCCTTCCATCACATTCTCCAGCCACTCACACAAGTGTTACCTGCCAAAACACAGTGGATGCCAGCGTCTGGTTGGGCAAGAGAAGACCAACAACCTGCAAGAGAAGAGTGTTCTCATTAGCCAAAGCACTGCTGGTTTGCTCTCCCAGGCATGCAGTCACAATAGCTACTGAACTTCAGGCTATTGTCTCTCCCTTTCCCAGTGGTGCAATTGGGCCACAGAGCTGCCCTTGAATGCTTTGCATCGTTATTGCTTGCCACACACCTTGAAAAGATTCTGGCAGCAGATCCTGCCCATTAAAATCTGAGCAGTTCTTTAATCCAGGTATTTCTGGAGGGTAACAGACACCCTGCATGAAGGAAAGAGTTCAAAGTTGGTACAGCTGGCAGTGAGGAGGGGTTTCTTGCTTTCCTCTGGCACCTTCACTGTTTCAGGCACAAGAAAGAATGCTGATCTGAACATCTGAAGACAGAAGTGCCACCTGGAAGCACATGTGCTTCTGTTGGGAGCCTGAATTTTGTTTTAAAAGGAGGGAATTGTTGATGTGCTACACTCATAGCTGCAAAAGCTCCTGCTTGGGTTACTGGCTCAGGTTGGCTCTTGCCAGCTCCCAGAGGCTGACAGCTGCCTGCCCCATCACACCTGCCCAAGGGCTGCCTGCTCTCACCTGAGCACAAGATGCTGCAGGCTTGGCAAGCCCTAGGATCCCACTGCAGCACTCAAGCTCACAGCTGGATGTTGCCATTGCACTGTCAGAACCCTTCCTACCTTGTTCTGTGGCAATTTGCTTATTACAGAGTAAGGAGTTGAAGCAAAAGGATGCAAAGCAAGGAGACTCCTGAAGGTAACCAGAAATGTGAAGAGGAGTTCTTGGGTGAGGAACAGGTGAGAGGAGATACTTCAGCAACTCATAGAGCTGCCTAGGTTGGGTGAGAACTCTGAGAGTCCAACCCACTGCCAGGTCACCACTAAACCATCTCACTCAGCACCACATCTGCACAGCTGTTTAATCCCTCCAGGGACAGGGACTCCATCACTGCTCTGGACAGCCTGGTCCAGGCCTTGACAACCCTTTTGGAAAGGAATCTTCCCTCATGTCCAAACTAAACCTCCTCTGCCACAACCTGAGGTCATTTCCTCTTGTCCTGTTGCTTGTTCCTTGGAAGAGAGACACCAACTCTACCTGGCTCCAACTTTCTTTCAGAGAATTGTAGAGAGCCAGAAGGTCTCCCCTGAGCTGCTTCTTCTCCAGGCTGAACAACCCCAGGTCTCTCAGCTGCTCCTCACAAGCCTTCTGCTCTAGACTCTTCCCCAGCTTTGCTGCCCTTCTCTGGACGTGCTCCAGCACCTCAATGTCCTTGGAGTGCAGGGCCCAAAATTGAACCCAGCATTTGAGGCTCAACTTCAGCAGTGTGAATGCAGGAGGACAAGCAGAGCCAGGTCCAGCTGGCCAGGCTATTGCTGATGCAAGACAGACTGCTGTTGGCCTCCTTGGCAACCTGGGCACTTCCTACTATCATTGTTCTTTTCTCTCTTCCTGCAGCCCAAATGTGTGGCAGCTCCTGAAGAGTTTCTTGTGAAGCCTCACAGCGTTCAGAGTACAGAGACTGCAAAGTGTTTCGGTCTAACCAGACTGATTGTCAGGACACTTCAGGTGACCTCAGACACCTACAGGGCACC
This sequence comes from Ramphastos sulfuratus, assembly GCA_013399055.1. Lineage (NCBI taxonomy): Eukaryota > Metazoa > Chordata > Aves > Piciformes > Ramphastidae > Ramphastos > Ramphastos sulfuratus. The sequence goes on from WBNM01001514.1 coordinate 222,298, forward strand.
TGGGCAAGCAAGGCTGAGCCCATTCCCACACTCAGAGCAGCTTCTGCACCGTTTGTTCTTCAGCTGATCCCTGCAGAAGCTGAGAAGAAAGAAGAGCTCCCTGCTGGAGCCCTGAGAGCCTGTGCGGGCGCAAGCAGCCTGCACATCTGCAGCAGCAGCAGCTGAAGAGGAGGCAACTTCTCTGAGTAAGGGCAGGAGAGAGAAATGACAGCAAACAAAAGGGTACCAGGGTTGGGAGGCCTCACTTCATTTACATCTTCTTCCCTTTCTCCTTCTCCTCCTCCAGCTTTTCCTCCTCCAGCCTTTGGTGAAGTTACAGCTACTTTGTGGGCTGGCGGAGCGCCAAGCTCTGCGAGTTACACTAATTTACTGCTCCCATTCAAGATGAGGAGCTTGTCATTAATTACTCCACTGCTGGTCTTAGCCAAATGAATTCAACAGGCGATGAACCTCCTCACCCCAGCACTGACTTACGAGCCTGAAGCCAGCGAGCTAATGAGGCTCTGGTGGAGAGGGAAGACTGCAGGCAGCTCCTCCACACTGTCAGCTGAAGCTGAGCGCCGAGGAGAAATCCAAGAGGAAAAATAAATAAATAAAAAAGAGCACCCAAAATCTGTATGACTGAAAGAGGCACGTTTAAATGCAAACTCTCCATATGTGCAAGAGTCTGTCAAGAAATGTACAGCTTCACTTTTAATTACTGTCAGGGGAAAAAATAACGAAGAAGGAAAACAAAATAAAAAAAGCTTCTGAAGACGAGAAAAGTACCAGAGAGAAAATTTCATTGCCTATTAGGTGTGAACGGCTCCTGGGGGCCCCAAAGCCAGGGCAGAAGCTCTGACACCCACCTGAGGAGATTGTCAGCATGTCTGAGTCAGGAGCCCTCCTCCTGCAAGACTCATGGCACAGAATCCTAGAAGCACAGAGCCCTAGGATCACAAAGTCACAGAATGTGGCACAGAGCCCTAGGATCAAACAGTCACAGAGCCCCAGGATCACAGAGTCACAGAGCCCCAGGATCACAGAGTCACAGAGCCCCAGGATCACAGAGTCACAGAGCCCCAGGATCACAGAGTCACAGAGCCCCAGGATCACAGAGTCACAGAGCCCCAGGATCACAGAGTCACAGAGCCCCAGGATCACAGAGTCACAGAGCCCCAGGATCACAGAGTCACAGAGCCCCAGGATCACAGAGTCACAGAGCCCCAGGATCACAGAGTCACAGAGCCCCAGGATCACAGAGTCACAGAGCCCCAGGATCACAGAGTCACAGAAGCACAGAGCCCTAGGGTCACAAAATCCTAGAATCACAGAGCCCTAGGATCATAAACCATAGAATCAGGGAATCCTGGGTCACAAAACTATGGAATCACAGAATCCTAGGATCACAAAACCACAGATCACAGAATCAGGGAATCACAAAATCACAGAATGGTTTGGGTTGGAGGAACCTCTAAAGGTCATCTAGCTCAGCCTCCAGCACTGCTTCCAGGTCTCCACTATGTGCTTTGATAAATCACCAAGACCCATCCCCATCTTTAAATGGATAAGGAAAATATGGTGCTTAAAGTGGGGAGCAGCAGCACAGCTCCTGCTCCATCTTTGCTGCCCATGTCTTGGGCTGATTTCCTAAATGCAGATCACTTCTTGGAGCCTTTCATCCTAGAGATGAAATGCAAAGCTGGGGTAAAAGGCTGTGGATCTGCAGCTGCTCTGCACATCTCACCCCTACAGCTAAGAGAGGTAGTGCAGGTGGCTGGATTTGCTCCCTCCCAGTCTGAAATCCAGGTGAACACAAGCTCTCCTCACAGAGATCACAGATCCAGAGAATGGTCATGGTTGGAAGCAACCTTTAATATCATCAAATCCAACCACTGCCAGGTCACAGCTAACCCATGTCACTCAGCACCACATCTACATGGCCTTTCAGGCAAAGGGTTGAAATTTCTGCTGATGTCCAACCTAAACCTCCCCTGGTACAATCTGTGGCTATTTCCTCTTCTCCTATTGTTTGTTATTTGGGAAAAGAGGCCAACCTCAGCTGGCTTCAACCTCCTTTCAGGCAGTTGTAGAGAGCCAGAAGGTCTCCCCTCAGCCTCCTTTCCTCTAGGCTGAACAGCTCCAGGTCCCTCAGCTGCTCCTCACAGATTTGTGCTCTACACCCTTCACCAGCTTTATTGCCCTTCTCTGGACATGCTCCAGCACCTCAGTGTCCTTCTCAGAGTGAGTGGCCCAAAATTGAATCCAATACTCTAGGTGTGGCCTCACCAGTGCCCAGTACAGGGGGATGAGCCCTACCCTAGTCCTGTTGGCCACACTATTGCTGATCAAGGTCATGATGCTGGTAGCCTTCTTGGCCAGCTGGACACACACTGGCTCATATTCACCTTGTCCCTGCTCTGCCATTGCATCTGACTCAGGGACAGAACCATAAAGCTGAGCATGATGGTGGCTAGAAAGAAAGGCAACTCAAGGAAAGACTAACCATGATCTGGTGGTGTCAGGGCAGTAACTGCAATGGCCAGAAAAAGCCCAACTATTGTTTCCCACAAGAGCTTAGGAGGAGCTGAACCAGACTGCATTACATGGAATTAGCTACAGAGAGGGAAGAGGCCCCAAGCTGCACAGAGGCAGCACAGTGCTGCTGGGCAGGGAGTCTGTCAATAGGTCACTCACAGGCTCCGATGGTGCCTATGACCCCCGAGCACCAGGATGGTTACGGGGGGTGAAGGCAACCACAGTCAGCCAGCCAGAGCCCACAGGCAGCACGCTGAGGCTCTCTTGAGGAAATCCCATCCCCCTATGTGAAATGCAAGACTCAAACTGTTTTTATGCTAGAGCAGGCTGCCAATTTTGTCACTAAATTTCACAGATCGATTGGCATAAATGTTACATTTTAATTTTAACATTTGAAACGTTTGGGTTTTTTTCCCTTTTTTTTTTTTCCCTTTTTTTTTTTCCCCTTCCTTTTTTCCCTCTAAATGACAAGAGGTTCCAGTTTATCCTTTGCAGCTAGTGAAACTGGGCTCATCTGACAGCTCTCGGCTCCTGTGACAGCTCTGGATTGGGGCCGATTTCATTGTCAGTTTGATGGTTTAACTCATTTTTGTTTAACCTTTTCTTTTAAAATGCCCCACACAAAGTTACTATCAAATGCCTCATGCACAACAACAAATCGAATCCTAGAACCAGAGCAGCACAGAATGTCTTAGTTTGGAAAGAACCTTTCAAAGTTCAGCTAACCCAAGCCCCTTGCAGTCAGGAAAGCACAGAATCAGCCAGGTTGGAAAGGAGCTCTAAAGGTCATCCAGTCCAAGCCTCCTGCAGTCAGCAGGGCCAGGGACATCTTCAGCTAGAGCAGGTTGCTCAGAGCCCCATCCAACCTGACCTGCAATGGTTCCAGGGATGTGACATCTCTCACCCAACAGTAACAGCTGCGATGATTTCTGCTTTCAGGTGCTACCAGCCCTGCCGTTGCTGTTCTGGAAAGGATCACTCCCTTTAGGCATGAACTCTAACATGGTGCACTGGGTTTAGGAAGATGAAATTCAGCAGATTTTGCTCCTACAACTATTTTAATAAGAGTAATTTAATAAGCTGAGCCAAGAGCTGGTGGTTAGGAGGACCAGCTTGGGGCCAAATCATGTACCTCAGTTTTGCCATTCATTAAATAAGGTTAATTAACCTCTCCTGGTGAGTCCTGAAGATGAGCTGAGGTTTTCAGCTCCTGTTCCTCAACACAAGCTGAGTTTTCAGCATTAGGAAGAGGAGCAGAATTCTCTCCCTTCTGGCTTTTGCTGCTGAGGGCACCCTAAAGCTTACAAACCTCACCATGACAAGTGCAAGCTGCAAATGCCCTTAGCCAGAGCCCCAGGGGAAGCACTCTCAGTGCTAATTCATCGAGAGCAGAGCGCACGGTGCTGGCCTCGCCGGGCTGCAGCTCATCGTGCTTGGGAAGCAACTTGTAAAGCATGCAAATGAAAAGGAAAAAAAGTGCCCAAAGATGAAATCAGAGAGCTGCCGAAGTTGCATTTTGCAGGCAATGAGCTCATCTTGGACTTCCCTTCCCAGAAGGGAAAGAGAAGGCTGCAGATGTTGCAGGGGGTTGGGTGAGATCCACCTTACGTAGATGAAATAACCTCCAGCATGGTGGTCTGTGTGCACAGGGCAGGTTTCACATGCTGAAGCCCCTGCTGATGTGTGATGGGAAAGGTGGGACCCCGTGTGAGATGAGGAGCTAGGGTGGGATTGGGAGAACTGTCTGTGAGTGCTAAAATAGTGCAGCTCTGGGTGCTCACAAAGAGGGAGGTCACAATACTTACGATGGGTGTTCCAAAGGGAATGTAACCTGTTCCAAACAAAACAGAGATGAGTTAACTTTAGTTCACAGCTTTGGGATAGAAAATACCACATCCAAGACATCTATCAGCTCAGAATAGAAGCCACATTGGCATGACAGGCTACACTCACTTCCACCAGCTCCACACCACTGTGGACCTAAGCATCAACCTAGGGCAGCCTCTTGAGCTTTCCCCAGTCTCCTTCCCATCCTCTTTTTGCTTTTCTTGCATTGTGGTTTAAGAGTTTCCCTGCAACTTGTAGCATCCAGGCCTTAAAGCTTACTCCAGTAAACCCAGTCTGTGCCAGTACATGGTGTAGGCACTTCAGAAAGCTGTGTGGTGGAGCTGGGCTAAGCAGCCAGCAAACAGCCCAGCAGCAGAAGCAAAGGGCTGACAGCTCAGACCAGGAGGAGCTGGATGCTGCCGTGGTGGTGCTGACCCAGTGGCTCGGTGCCACGGAACGGGGGAGATCCTGCCCCCCTTCCCAGGCTCAGTCATGCAAGCTGTTCCCTCCCTCCTGCCAGCTCTGTTGCTCATCAGACCCTCCCACAACCTACCCAGGAAAAACTCTTCAGCCTTTTGAGCCCCTTCCCCTCTTGTTGAGCCTGGTCCCGTCGGGATGCTGAAGATGCTCCTGAAACCACCTAACAAGCTGTGGAGCCCATTCCAGTTAAGAAGCAAGACTCTGCCACCATCAGTGGGACCTCCCTCAGTCACCATCTGCACTATCAACCTCTCCACTGGTGACTCCATAGCAGGAAAAGTTCATTTATTTATAGGCCAGGAGAAAAAGGAAGAGGAAATAAGCTGAGGAAAGTATATTTGGATCACAGAGGAGAGAGGAACTACTTTAATCACAGGTGTAAGTTAAAGGTCTCTGTTAGCCAGCAGCCTTTACCTCAAATCTTATTGAGCACCACAAAAATCAAATGCTTCACATTTTTTCCCCTGCTCAGGCTGCCAGTTCCTGTGCTAATTATAATTCCTCTGTGACTTCCACTGGAAGGTCTCAGAGCATTTTACCAGTATTACTGAACTAAACCTCCTGGATCCAGTCTACAGTGGGAAAGGGAAAGACCTGGGAGGAAGAAAAATGTAAGAAAAAGTACAGAACGAGGCAGGCAAGCAGTGGGTTCTGGCTCTTCTCCCCTGCACTTCACCCTCAACACCATCCTTTGTTGAAGAACAGAAGAAAACCCACCAAGGCTGTTCTTTCCCCTCCCTGTCTCCAGTATTCAGGTGAAGATATTCCCCCTGGAAAACATGGGAAAGTTCCTATTTATTTAACTAGATCCTTTGGGAAAGGACCAAGGCAGAGGCAGCCCAAAACAGGAAAGAGGAGCTGACAATTTAATCATTAAGCAGCATGGTAAAGCCACAGCCAAGCTGATCCTTCCTGGGCTCCCAGTGCCACAGCTATCAGGTACCACCACACACAGCAAAATAGGTCTCAGTCCATTCTCTCCTGAAGATGCTCATAGGGCATCAATCTTTGGTGTTTACTACTAAGTTAAAATGCCCATTACAGTGATGGACACCTCAAAAATGCCAGAGGAGATATGGGTTCGAGCTCAGATTAAATATCTGAGGGAAAGAAAACTCTTAAGCACTGGATCTTGTATTTAGGATCCTAATTCTCCCTCACCGCAAAAAAGATTTCAGTGTTTGAATTACTTTCTGGTCTTGGTCTAAATGCTTACCAGAAGCAATTCAAAACCAGGGAAAAAAGCCAGCAAACAAAAGCCCCCAGCCCTTTTGATACAAATTCCCAGTAAAATCCATGACTGCCCCATCAGGACATCCCATACCTGACATTCGGAAGGGCATGAAGATGGTCTCATTCGTATCGGGGTGGATGATGGCCTGGAAAACAGTCAGCAAACAACCTCAAATATCAGGAGTGGCTCTGTCTTGGCACTACAATGTCCCCAGAGGCCACCCACTGCTGTACCTTAACTACAGGGGGGAAAAAATGCAGATTTAGGAAAGTAAAAGGGAAACTTGGCTTCCATTCCTGCCTCTTGTCAGCATCTCCACCAAGGTGCAGCTTAATGCCTGGCTGAAACTCTGCCCTGGGAAAGGAAGACAGAGCCCTCGCCCTGGCAGAGGGTGGGGAGGGCAGGAACGAGGGTGTAAATCACTTTATGCTGCTTGGGAAGCCAATGGGTGGCAGGAGACCAACATAAGAACTTGTGTGTGGATGGATTCAGACCAAGGAACATCTCCCCCATCTGCAGGTACGGCTGCAAGAGCCTGCACGGTTCAGTGTAGGAAACCTGAAATGCTGCTTCAGGATCTGGCTGAGTTGGGATAAAACCTGTGCAGATCTGGCCCACTCCAGTTGTCACCATAAGGGTGGCCCAAATAAAATCCCTTTGCATGCCACAGGATTTGGATCTGCCAGATAATTCCACCTGTCTGTGTGTCCACAGCTTGTCGGGCTGTGGCCAGCCCAACCTCCATGGGAACCTTCAGCCCAGGTCCCCACACAAGGAAGCTCACTTGGCCCATTTTCACTCCACAAGGAGCTCAGGAGGCTGCACTGGGCTGAACTGCCTGGGGATGAAAAAAATCAATCCCCAAGAGATCTGGGACTGCAGAGGAGGAAGGTACGACACAGCTACAAGGCTTCCCAAAGAACTGTCAAACTATTTCCAAAAGCCTAGAGACAAGAAATCTCTTGCCTAGACAGGAAGGAGAAAATGAAGACATCAAAATATATAAATACAAAAAAAAAATAAAAATCAATCAGACTCTTTGGTGGCAACAATGCTTTCTGCAATTTACATTTCTGTGGCAAGACAAAACAGCAACTGGCAAAGTCACTAATGGAGAAGAGGATGAAAAGGGGTGGGGGAGGAAAAAAGCAGCAACAATGGAAAAAGAAAATGAAATACAACAAAATCATATTACCTGCTTAATTTTTTGAGCTCCCCACAGCTAGAAAAAGAGGAGAGAACATTGCATTAAAAAAACCACAAACAATCCAGCAGTGCAATTTTACAGCCAGCCCCAATTGTTCATCTTTGAGCTGCTGTTGTAAAGGAATGCTTTAAACCAGCCTCATTCCCTGCATCCTTCCAGGATGTAGTTAAAGATCCCTTACACAGAGCCCAGGCTCCTTCAGAGTCGTGTGGCCAGCAAGGCAGAGATGTTCTCTTCACACTCAGCTTTACAAAGGCAGAGTCCTCTCAGTAACTCTGCCACACGTAGATCTCAAGGCAAATTTAGCTCAGGCTCTCCTTGGAGCAGCTTCTGCAGGCACTGCACTTGCTGGGGAACAAAGCTGGAGCAAGCCCTGCGGAGAAATCCAGTAACTATCTCCTCAAATAAAACCTGGATTCAGACTAAGTCAGCTGCTGGGTTTTATGTTCCACAAGAAGGGAAAGGCACTGAAAAATGCTGGTGAAGAGGGAAAAAAATCACCTCATTTAAAACTCTCACAAGCTCCCACTGCTATTTACTGCCTGTAACTCAGCAGCATCACCACACCTCAAATCAGGCTCGGGCAGAGATCTGCAAGCACTGAGGAGGAAACACAGAATCACAGAGTGGTTTGGGTTGGAGAGGACCTTAAAAATCATCTAGTTCCAACCTCCCCACCATGAGCAGGGACACTTTCCACTAGAGCAAGTTGCTCAAAGCCTCGTCCAACCTTGCCTTGACTCACACCTGAGGTGCAGGTAGAGCTCACAAGTAAGTGCACAGCTTCAAGAGATGCTCTGGCAGATACACAACCCCACAGCTGCCCCTTGAGAGGACTTTCCTCCATGAATCACACCTTATGATCTCCAAAATCCCCATCCCAAGGTACCTGGTCCTAGAGAGGGATGAAAAACCAAGCCTCCTGTAAAGCACCACGACAGATCTTTGCTTTAATATCAAAACCTGTTCTGCTCAGCTCAAGTCTGGCTTCAACTTCAAGCAGCTTGTGTCCCACCTCTGTCTGACAGCCCCCAGTGTTGTCTGCTTTTGTTCTTCATGCAGGTGCTTGGAGCTGCTGAAAGCCACCCTTTAACCTCTGCTTAAAGACAAAATCCCATCACACCCTGGGAGCCAGCAGCCTGGCTGTTTCCTTGGCAAGGAGCATTTGCCAATCTTTTAATCACCCTCGTGGCTCTTTTACATCCTTCCAATTTGTCAACATCCTCTTGAAGCAAGGGCGCCAGAAACGAGACAAACGATTCCAACGAGAGCTGTCCCAGTGCCAAGCCAAGGGCAGGCTAACCTGAGCAGCTCTGCTCTTGCTGTTGATCAGTCTGAAGACAGTGACAGCTCTTTTTGATGGAGAGCTCAGCATTACCCACCCCAGGACTTGCCCAGGTGCCCTGGGCACAACTCTGCCTCACAGGCACTCACATTTCACACCTTACCATCACTGTGGTGTAAATGGAGCCCTGTTCTGCTCTCCTTCTTCCCCACCAGTGCAAACCCAAAACATAAATGCATTAAAATACAGAACCAGAGAATCCCAGCATGGTGAGGGTTGGAAGGGACCTCTGGAGATCACCCAGTCCAACCTCCCTGGCTAAAGCAGGGGCACTCACAGTAGCTTGCCCAGGATCACAATGTCCAAGCTCTCCAGACAAGGAGACTCCACAACCTCTCTGGGCAGCCTGCTCCAGGGCTCCAGCACCCTCACACCAAAGTTGTTTTTTCTCAGGGTCAAATGGAACCTCCTGGGTTCCAGTTTATGCCTGCTGCCCTTTGTCCTGTCACTGACACCACTGAAAAGAGTCTAACTCCATCCTCTTGCCCCCCACCTTTTAGCTCTTGCTGAGCATTGCTCAGATTTCCCTCTCAGGCTGCTCTCTTCCAGCCTCTCAGCCCCAGGGCTCTCAGCCTTTGCTCCTCCCAGAGCTGCTCCAGGCCCCTCAGCATCTTTGTAGCCTTCACTGGACTCTTTCCAGCAGTTCCCTGTCTCTCTGGAGCTGGGAACCATTCCTCCCAGTTCTGTGCCATCAGAAAGCCTGTTTAGGGTGCTCTCAAAATCCTGTTGGAACAAGGCAGTTGCTGTATTAAAACCAAGACAAAGTGACCCATTGATGCTAGCAACTCCACTGCTGTGCTCCAAACTCAGCTCTCACTCCAGGACTGGAGCTCTGTGATGAAGTCCCTCATGTGCAGTGAGTTCCTGGGGGATCCAAATGTCACAGACTGATGCACACACCCCCAGGGCTCTTCCCTCAGAAAAACTTACCTCTGTAAGGAAAAGCATAAAATGGGCTGGGCTGGAAGGGACCTCCAAAGATATCCAGTCCAAACCCACTGCAGTCAGCAGGGACATCCTCAACGAGATCAGGTTGCCCAGAGCCCTGTCCAGCCTCACCTTCAATATGTCCAAGGATGGGGCCCCAACCACCCCCTGGGCAACCTGTTGCAGTGTTCCACCACCCTCGTGGTGCAGAACTTGTTCCTCACATCCAATTTCAATCTGCTCTGCTCTAGTTTGAAGCCATTGCCCTTGTCCTGTCCCTGCAGGTCTATGCAAACAGTCTCCATCCTCCTTGTGGCCCCCTTCGAGTACTGGAAGGTTGCCATTAGGTCTCCCCAGAGCCTCCTCTTTTCCTGGTTGGACAACCCCAGGCCAAAGGACATAAAGAGACTGTCTCTGGGACTGGCAGAAATGAGATGTCTCATTCTTCACAGAGAGAGTGATTGGCATTGGAATGGGCTGCCCAGGGAGGTGGTGGAGTTGCTGTCCCTGGAGGTGATCAAGCAAAGCCTGGATGGGGCACTTAGTGCCATGGTCTGGTTAGTTGGCTAGGGCTGGGTGCTAGGTTGGGCTGGGTGAGCTTGGAGCTCTCTTCCAACCTGCCTGATTCTATGATTCTACAATTCTATACTTTCACAAACCCTCAGGTCCAGAGGGTTGGAGGCAGCATACCCAGACATCTGCCAGGGCTCTTCCACACCTGCCTGCCCACCAGCTGGAGGACTCCCACATGGTGAAAGTGGAAATCCTCAAGCTGCAGGTGACCACTCAAAGCATCCTACCAAACCTGTAGCTGCCCAGGTCTGGCATAGCTTAGCTGAGAACCAAACCCATGGGATTTTCCTCCCTAGCTGTGAGCACCAAGACTAGCAAAAAGGAAGAGGGATGGGTTCCAAGCCAGCTCTAGGGCTTTTTTGGTCAAATTATCTAATTTCATTAATTGATCCCAATATTTATGCCTTTTCCTGCTGCAGTGCAAATATTGTTAGAACATGAGATTTCATTACTTCTCAGAAAGAGACTTCACAAGATGCACCTGATGAGTCACCTAAAGATCCTGCCAGCTCATTTTCACTTTTTTTTTTTTGTGTTGTTGTTTTTTAAAATCCTCTAATTCATTTTCTGTCTGCAGAGCTTTTCAATAGCTCCAGTTCTCCAGAGAGCTGTGCCAGCTGGGGACTGGTTTGTGACAGCAAGGCCCTGCTGCTGCTGGGGGATTTCATTCACACTCTCTCCGGCCACCTTCGAGAAGCAGCCAGATTTGAGCTCATTTCCACCAGTGTGAATCCAAAGCATCCTCACTGCAGCACGTGGAAGAACTCCAGATTCGTGCTCAATTAACGTCAGATTTAGGACCATCATCTCTAAATATAGAGTCAGCCTGTGCTGGGTGGGGCTCCTGTGAGGGATGATCTTGCTTCCCATCAGCCTTGCTGGGTGTTACTGGCTCAGAGCTAGACAGGGGTTTGGCCAACATTCAGATTTGGTGCAAGAACCAAACCTGCTCATGTTGGGTTTACATTAAAAAAAGAGCCTGGAGGAGAAGAAGAGTCTGAGCAGCTCACTGCAGTGGGCTTAGCCTAGATGACCTTCAAAGGTCCCCTCCAACACAGAACCTCCTCTCTGAGTCTCTAAGGCAGCAGCAGCAGCAGTGCTGGAACACTGTTTAATGCATGCAACTTAAGCAGACAACAGTGGGCAGGTTTCTCCAGCTTGGCACCACTGCAACCTTCCACCAGATCAGCTCAGACTCTGCTTCACGGAGATCTCCTTCATGGTGGTGGAGGAATTGGCCTCAGGACTGTTTGCCCAGAGCACACTCAGAGATGTTTGCAACACCTCAGGCTGCTGGACAGATGCATGACATCTGCATCCATCTGTCCCAGCAATTCTGGGGTTTCTACAATGTTTTGAGGAAGAGATCCTCACCACTTTGCACAGCACCTACGGCAGATAGCTTTAAACCCCTGAACTCAAGAACTGGGCTCAGTTACACAGAAATGCTGTGTGCTTATGACATTCAAGGAAGGATGCCAGAGACTGCCACAACCAAGGAGAACCAAAGCTGCGGCAAGGAGCTAGAGCCTGGAAAAGCTCTTGGGGAACAGATAAGATCCTTGGTTGAGAGGATATTCATTAGCAATCCTCATTTAGCAGCAGAATGGCAGCTTAGAGATAGTTTTGGGGAGAAAAATGAAGCTCAGATGACCCAAGGTGTGAGACAATCACAAAGGGGACCTATACATCTTCTGCTCTGCACCCAGCACTGGAAGAAGTCAGCAGAAGAGGCACCAGGAGCCACTGCTCTTCTGGGATGCCAGCGGAAAACCACTTCCCTGTCGAGTCACAGTGCCACGAGCTGCTGCCCAGCTGCAGAACCAGAAAGCAATTGAGGAAACCCCCACGTGGAAGAGTGTTGGCTGAGAAACCTGCACCACAGCTCAGCACAGGGAGTGCCCTGGAGTTGGGCACTGCAGTGGAAGCCACCAGCAGCTCCAGCGCAACCCACAGACACAAAGGCACATGTAGATGGAACCAGCATCATGTCTGGACTGATAAAAAAAGACAGCACTTAAATAATACTCTGCAGCTTCCTGGCACTCAATAAACACTAATTAATCCTCACAGCATTCTACTGGGAAAGATTAAGCAGAATAAGCTCTCACTGAAAACCAATCCTTGCACCAGGGCTGGAGGAGGGCTTAGATGCCATTACATGCTTTAAAGCACAGCTTTGGAAGCCAGTCTTGCTAATCTGACTGGGCTGCTCCAAATTAGGCTTCTTTCATCTTATGTTAGCCATAGCTAGCTGCAAATCTAATCTGATGGGCAATCTAGATGTGACTTTAGATAAACTCTTAACCCTCAAGTGGTGAAATCACAGAATCATAGAATGTCAGGGGCTGGAAGGGACCTCCAAAGCTCATCTGGTCCAGCCCCCCTGCCAGAGCAGCATCACCCAGAGCAGATCACACTGGAACACATCCAGATGGTTCTTGAATATCTCCAGAGAGGGAGATATTCTCCACAACTCCCCTGGGCAGCCTGTGCCAGTGCTCTGTCACCCTCACAGGGAAAAAATTCTTCCTCAGGCTCACATGGAACCTCCTGTGCCTCAAAGGAAGCAAACCCAGTTTGCAAGTGAGAAAGAGGATCCAACAGTGGCACTTAGTGGGGTTTAGAATCAGAATCATTTAGATTGGAAGAGATGATGAAGATCATCCAAGTCAACCCTTAAGCCAGCACTGCCAGGTCACCACTCAACCACATCCCTCAGCATCACATCTACACAGCTTTGCACTCCCTCCAGGGATGGGGACAGCCTTGGGCAGCCTGGGCCAGGCCTTGACAAGCCTTTTGGGGATGAAATTTCTCCTCATGCCCAACCTGAACCTCCCCTGCTGGAATCTGTGGCTGTTTCCTCTTGTCCTAACACTTGTTACAGAAAGAAGAGACTGACTTCCACCTCACTCCAACCTCCTTTCACGGAGTTGTAGTGAACAAGAAGCTTCCTCAGCCTCCTTTTCTCCAGGCTGAACAACCCCAGCTCCCTCAGCTTCTCCTCACAAGTCTTGTGCTCCAGACCCTTCACCAGTTTCATTGACATCTTTGGGCACACTCCAGCACCTCAGTGCCCTTCTTGGAGTGAGGGCCCCAAAACTGAACCCAGTATTCCACAGCGATGGGTACAGGAGGACAACCCTTGCCCTGGTCCTGCTGGCCACACTATTGCTGATCCTGGCCAGGATGCTGTTGGCCTTCTTGGCCACCTGGGCACACTCTGGCTCATGTCCATCTGGCTGCTGACCAACACCCCCAGGTCATTTTTCCACCAGGCACTTCAGGACACTCTTCCCTACACCTGAAGCATTCGTGGGCTTGTGGTGACCCACGTTTAGGACCCAGAACTTGGCCTTGCTGAATCTGAACCACAGAATTACAGGATGCTTTGGGTTGGAAGAGACCTTTAAACATCAGCCACTCCAGTTTCTTTAAGGTGTGTTAACCTAAAACACTTCTGTCCAAGCTCTTGTAATGACAGGAGGANGAATCTGTGGCTGTTTCCTCTTGTCCTAACACTTGTTACAGAAAGAAGAGACTGACTTCCACCTCACTCCAACCTCCTTTCACGGAGTTGTAGTGAACAAGAAGCTTCCTCAGCCTCCTTTTCTCCAGGCTGAACAACCCCAGCTCCCTCAGCTTCTCCTCACAAGTCTTGTGCTCCAGACCCTTCACCAGTTTCATTGACATCTTTGGGCACACTCCAGCACCTCAGTGCCCTTCTTGGAGTGAGGGCCCCAAAACTGAACCCAGTATTCCACAGCGATGGGTACAGGAGGACAACCCTTGCCCTGGTCCTGCTGGCCACACTATTGCTGATCCTGGCCAGGATGCTGTTGGCCTTCTTGGCCACCTGGGCACACTCTGGCTCATGTCCATCTGGCTGCTGACCAACACCCCCAGGTCATTTTTCCACCAGGCACTTCAGGACACTCTTCCCTACACCTGAAGCATTCGTGGGCTTGTGGTGACCCACGTTTAGGACCCAGAACTTGGCCTTGCTGAATCTGAACCACAGAATTACAGGATGCTTTGGGTTGGAAGAGACCTTTAAACATCAGCCACTCCAGTTTCTTTAAGGTGTGTTAACCTAAAACACTTCTGTCCAAGCTCTTGTAATGACAGGAGGAGGTGGAATGGGTTTAAACTGGCAGAGGGGAGATTGAAACTGGATGTTAGGAAGTTCTTTGCAGTGAGGGTGGTTGAGACACTGGCACAGGTTGCCCAGGGAGGTTGTGGAACACAGAAGCATAGAATGTGATCAAAGATCACATTCTGTGCTTTTGTACTCCATAACCTCCCTGAAGGTGTTCAGGACCAGGCTGGATGAGTCCTTGTTCTAGCGGGAGGTGTCTCTGCCTATGCCAGGGGGTTGGAACTGGATGAGCATTGAAGTCCCTTCCAACCTAAACCATTCTCTGATTCTCTAGGCACCTTTTGTCCTCTGGAAGTCTACCTGAAACATTCAATCTATTCCAGGGCACCTTAGCAGCACAGAGAATACTTCAGCTTGTAGAAGAGAGGAGGTCCAAGCGAACTGACTGCTTTCCTGGGAAGGGAAGGAAGCAGCAGGACAACTCAGGTCTCTAGGTTTTATTGGATCCTGTAAGAGACTAGAGGAGGGGGAAAAAAGTACAGTTTACTGCAAATGGACCTCTTCGCTCTTCATCAACACGGCTAAGAAAAGCCATTACTCTCCAAAAGCGCTGCTCTTTAGACCCTGATGGATTCATTGTCCTCTGCTGAGCCTGGGACAGCATGAGCGGCTCCTCCCGCTGCTAAGATGATTGAAGGAGGAACACAGTAATAAATACATGCCCATTAAGCTGGTGAGCCTCTTTTCACTTCACTGATACTAATGGGGAAGAAATGAAACAGTTTCAAAACAGCAAGTTGCCAAAACCCGCATTTGGAAAGGCTGAGGAGTGAGAAGTCACAACTGACACACACCACGGTTCATGCTCCGCCAACGCTCGCAGGAAGGGGCTGGCTGCAGAACAGCAAATGTCTGTCTCCAAGGGACAATTTCAAAGAGCTGCATTTTCTCCTCTCACTACACATCATTCCCTTGAGGTTTTTAATTATTTTTTTTCCTCCCCTCCAATCATCCCTTTGGGTTGTTTTTTCTGTTTGGTTTTGGTTTGGTTTTCTTTTTGGTTTTTTTTGACCTTTAACTGCCCCCTTATGCTGAAGCGTTTGGGATGGAGTCTCCTGCAGTGTGAGAGCAGCCCAGACAGCAACTGTGTGCTGGGCTGCAGTAAGAGCAGTGTGGGCAGCAGGGCAAGGGAGGGGATTCTGCCCCTTTGCTCTGCTCTCCTCAGACCCCACCTGCAGTCCTGTGTGCAGTTCTGGAGCCCCCAGCACAGGAAGGACATAGAAGTGTTGGAGCCAGTCCAGAGGAGGCCATGAAGATGCTCAGAGGGCTGCAGCAGCTCTGCTATGAGGACAGGCTGAGAGAGTTGGGGCTCTGCAGCCTGGAGAGGAGAAGAATTTGAAGGGACCTTGGAGTGGCCTTCCAAGATCTGAAAGGGGCTACAGGAGAGCTGGGGAGGGACTGTTGACAAGGGCTTGGAATGACAGGAGGAGGAATGGGTTTAAACTGGCAGAGGGGAGATTGAAACTGGATGTTAGGAGGAAGTTCTTTACAGTGAGGGTGGTGAGACACTGGCACAGGTTGCCCAGGGAGGTAGTGGAGCACAGAAGCACAAATGTGATCTTGGATCACATTTTGTGCTTCTGTGCTCCACAACCTCCCTGGAGGTATTCAAGGCCAGGTTGGATGAGTCCTTGAGTGACCTGTGCTAGTGGGAGGTGTCCCTGCCTATGGCAGGGGGGCTGGAACTGGCTGAGCTTTGAGCTCCCTTCCAACCTAAACCATTCTGTGATTCTATGATCTTCCTGTTGGTAAGCTCAGAGGCTAATTCAGGCTGGGGGGGGACACCCCAGATGATCATCTGCTAGATGTGTGTAGATTTAACTGTTGGGATCCTCTCTCTTCATTTGACCCATGCGTGAGTATCTGCTAGAAAACAAGATAGCAATGAGGCAACTCCATTGCCTCATTCTGTACCCTGAGAATCATAGAATGGTAAGGNAGATGTGGATGGATCAAACCCATGAACAGCTGGTGTCTTGGAGCTACAAGGATTTTAGTCAGCAAAAGATCCACAGCTAAAGGTGTTTAGACTTGGTCTTATGAAACCTGGATTAATGGCACAGAATCACACAAAAGAGTAGGGGTTGGAAAGGACCTCCAGAGATCATCCAGTCCAAACCACCAGCTAAAGCAGGGCACCTGCCCAGGATTGCAGTGAATAGGCAGGTTTGGAATCTCTCCAGAGAACTCCTTCTCCACAACCTCTCTGGGCAGCCTGATGCAAGGCTCCATCACCCTCACAGCAAAGATGTTTCTCCTCATGTTCAGATGGAACCTCCTGGGTTCCACTTCGTGCCTTGTCCTATCAGTGAGCACCACTGAAAAGGGCCTGGCCCCATCCTCTTGCCTCATGGCTTTCAGAGATTGATCAGATCCCCTCTGGAGCTGCTCTTCTTCAGGCTCAACAGCCCCAGGGCTCTCAGCCTTTCCCCTTCACAGATGTTTCCAGGCCCCTCAGCATCTTCACAGCCCTATAGTAATTTCCTGTCTCCATCACAGACTTCTCTCACCTTCAGCAGCTCAAGCTGGGATATGTTCATGGCACCACAGCCCCATCAGTCATCCCGGTGCCAGGCATGCCACAGACCACACAGAACACACAGGGAGCTGCTCAAAAAAGGAGGCATTTTGGGAGTGGGGGAAGGGAGGTTGAGTTTTTATTAAGATCAGCTCTCAGAACCAGCTGTGCCAGGGGCAAGCCAGCAAGGAGGTGGGAACACATGGGCAGGAGGAGAGGAGGCAGAGACATGGCAGTGCTGACTTCCATCAGCTCACGCTGCTGCCATGGCATCACGCTTTCCCTGGCAGTATTCTGGGCACAGAACACATTTGTCCTAGTTCACACAGAAAGGGGGAAGGATCTGATGTGAGGCAATGAGGAATTTAACAGGCACCATCCCTATTGTGGGTGCACTCTGGAAGGATGGAGTCACCTCCACAAGGTGCACAGCTCCAAGGGCCACATCTAATTCATCAGAGAAGTTCTTAAAACTCTTCTTGGCCTTTAAAAAAAAAAAACCAAAAACCAAACAAAACAACCCTTGCATAGCAGAAAAAAAAACATCACTCCCTCCTGACAACCTTCATTCAACACACACCAAGCACCCTCAGACATTTCTGCTATTTGGTGGCTCTTTACCTCTCTCTGCTGGCAGGACCACAGGGAGATGCTGGGGTGCGAGCCTGAGATCAAGACCGAAGGGATGTAAGGGAGGGAGAAGAGGACAAAGAACCTTCATCACCATATTTATTTGAGTGTATTCTACTTCTTGGTTAGGTATTAAAGTTTTTAGGGCAGGGTGGTAGGAAATCTACAAAGGGGGAACATCAGGGCTCTGACCCTAACTTGTTCATCAGCCTAATAGGGCTCCACAGATTGAACAGCAGCAGCCTTAGGCTGATGAACAGTGATATTAAGCAGCAACATCGAGAGGTGCAGCTAATTCCTACCCCAATTTTGAAGCAGACAACAGAAAGGACACATTTAGCCTGGCCTGCCAGGTAGTTCCAGCATGGAATGACTGCAGAGAATTCTAGCTAAGAAAAATCAAAATAGAAAGCATTTGGAGTGGGGGGAATGAAGAAATAGAGCAGCCTGAAGTCCATAACGAAATCTCCCCAGCACTGATACCTTAGTGCAGTCCGTCCAAGGCAGGTTATGGTGCATGAGCACTGTTGTCTACATCTTGATGTTCCAAGTGGCTTTTCAGCCATGCAGCATTTCTGCAGCACTGAGGAGACAAATCAGCCAGCAAAAAGCAGCTGTGGAGTAAACTGGGAGTGATTTCAATTTCTCCATCTCTGATAGCCGCTGAGTGCTGCTTCTCTTTAAGTTCTACCACTGCTGACATGCCAGCTTCAATCTGTTCCTCCAATCTGTGCTGGTCTGTTGGGCAGGTTGGGAAAGGGACTCACACACACACACACAAGAGGACACACAGATGCAATCCTACAAATTAGCAAAAGGAGACCAGAAAAATAAAGGGGCAAAAGCCACATCATTACACCCTGCGGCTGGTAAAATCTTTTGGTTTGAGGCTCCAACCTCAGCCCCAGTGCTGAGGACCTCCCCCATGGTCTTGTGTGAGGTGTCCCTGTCCATGGCAGGTAGGTTGGAACTGGATGATCTTTGAGGTCTCTTCCAAGCCTGACAATTCTGTGATTCTGTAATTCTGTGACTCTGTGTTGTGGATGCCCCCTCCCTGGAGGTGTTCAAGGCCAGGTTGGATGAGGCCTCGAGCAGCCTGGGCTGGTGGGAGGTGTCCCTGTCCATGGCAGGGGGTTGGAACTGGATGATCTTTAAGGTCCCTTCCAACCCAACCCATTCTATGAATCTATAAATCTCCTGAGCTAGAGGAAAGGTCCTCTTGTACCCAAGCTGCCTCTTCATGCTTGTTTATCAGGCTGATATTTTGTACAGTCCTTGTTAGAGGAGAAACCATTCCCTCAAATGAAACCTTTTTCCTCCAGTGGAGATTCCCTCCAGGAGGCAGTTTGGGGAATTGCCTGCCCTGTTTAGAATTGGATATGTTACAGTCTATACCTTCTGCTGCAAATTGGCTCCCAGTGCACTTGTCTGTGTCATTTTCACCTACCCACTCACAGCTCGCACCAGCCACCGGAGCTGCGTGCGCAGGGCTGGATCCTGCCAACCCCAGGAGCCACCGGTGGGAACCGCCACGAAAACTGCCTTCAGCAGTGGGACCTTTAGCACATCTCCCCCTTGGCTGTAAGGAACACAAGCTAAAAATGTTCCTGAGCTACAATGAGAGAGCACTGAAATGAGCAAAGAAGGGATGGTCAAGAGAAGGGACCCTTGTAGAAAGGCAATAAAACTTTAGCAGCTACGGAGCAAGAATCACAGAAGCAGTCAGGGTTGGAAGGGACCACCAGGATCAGCCAGCTCCAACTCCCCTGCCATGCCCAGGGACAGCTCACACCAGATCGGGTTGTCCAGAGCCTCACCCAGCCTGGCCTCAAACACCTCCAGGGATGAGGTTTCCACCACCTTCCTGGGCAGCCCCTTCCAGGTTCTCACTACCCTCATGCTGAACAACTTCTTCCTAACCTCCAGTCTGAATCTCCCCATTTCTAGCTTTGCTCCATCCCCCCCAGTCCTATCAGTACCTGACATCCTAAAATGTCCCTCCCCAGCTTTCTTGTAACCCACTTCAGATACTGAAAGGCCACAATAAGGTCATCTGAGAGCCTTCTCCTCTCCAGACTGAACAGCCCCAACTGCCTGAGGAGAAAAGTCAGAACAGACGTGACAGCTGAACCAGTCTCTCCCATCAACATGAATTATTTCTTCTTCTAAGGATCTTACCATCTTCAAGCTTCTTCTGGGATGGGGAGATGAAAGGGGCTACACACCATCAGATCATAAGCAGAGAAGTAGAGAATCACAGAATGGTTTGGGTTGGAAGTATCCTTTAAAGGTCATCTGGCCCAACCCCCCTGCACTCGGCAGGGACAGCTGCAACTGGAGCAGGTTGCTCAGAGTCCTGTCTAACCTCATCTGGAATGGTTCCAGGGATGGGGCACCTACCACCTCTCTGGGCAACCTGAGCCAGGGTCTCACCACCCTCACTGTAAAAAATATCTTCCTTCTCTCCACTCAATCTCCCTCTTTTAGCTTTAAACCATCACCTCCTGTCCTGTCACACCAGGCCCTGCTCAAAACTCTGACCCAGCTTTCTGAGCAGCCTCTTTAAGTAGGGAAAGGCCACCAGAAGGTGTCCCTTCAATTCCACAGGCTGAACAGCCCCGACTCTGTCATCATGGTTGTAAAACATTTGTCTGCTGTAGGAAGTAAAGAGCTGACTGTCCCTCAATCAAAAGCTATCAGCAGCCTCCCAGCTGTCAGCAGCTCCAAGATCAATTCCTCATAATTTGCTAATGACGCCCAATAAAGAGGCTTTGGCCTCCTTCAGTTATGGCCATTTTCCCAGGCAGGGAAGTCACTCCAGTTCAAGAGCAAGAGCTACTGGATGAGTGTCAGCAACCTGGAAGTGGCAGAGATGTAGGTGCTGGCCCTGTCGGTGCTCAGTGGCAGGGCAAGGGCCACTGGGCACAAACTGAGACCCAGGAGGTTGCTTCTGAACACGAGGAGAAAATTCTTTGCTGTGAAGGTGCCGGAGCCCTGGAGCAGGCTGCCCAGAGAGTCTGTGGAGTCTCCTTCTCTGCAGAGATTCCAACCCCACCTGGACATTGTGATCCTGGGCAAGCTGCTGTGGGTGTCCTGCTTTATTTATCAGGGGGGTTGGACTGATGATCTCCAGAGGTCACTTCCAACCCCCACCGTGCTGGGATTCTGTGATTCTGACTCTTCAGAGGTTTTTTTATCCTTCAGATACTCCATAATCATTCCATTGCAGCTCATTTTGAAAAATCTGCTCTGAAAATGTGGAAGAGAAAGACTCTCTCTACAAGAACCCTGTCAAGAAGAGAAGTGTGGAGGAGCTACTTGACGTTACATAGCTTTAGGCTTTTAAGTTTTCCATTTTTCATGTGGCGAAACCATTTCAGCAAGCAATGTAGAGTGTGCTGAGCTGCTGTTATGCTCTCAGCTCCTGCCTGCCATCCTTCATAAGAACCATGAATTTCTGAATGAGGGGGAAAAAAACCCAGGGATTTGAGCACTGTCAAACACGCCGCAGCACAGAAGTGGATCAGGCAGGAGATTAGAGAAGCAATTCTGTCAAAACAACCTGTCTTCTTGATCTCAGAGTTGATATTTGGGGGAGGGGGTTGGGTTCTTCAAAAGCTAATGCACTAAAACTCTGCCCAAACTGCTATTTTCAAAGGCTTCCAAGGTGCTAACGACTTTAATTGTGATTATGGAGCCTTGCAGCCCGTTCAGGCACAGCTCCACACGCGTGCCATACCCAGCCCATGCCTGAAGAGCCTGTTGCAATGCTTAGCCTCTGCATCTCTAGCAATCAAACCTCCATCAGCTCTTAAGCAGGATAAGGTTGAGTGCTTCTCTCCTAAGAAGCTCCACCTAGCCTTTTAGATGTGGAACAAGAGCAAATCAACTTGTCTCAGATACCAGTGTGCCACCAGGCTGGATCGGCCAAGTCACTACTCCAGCGCACACTTCTTGCCCGCCGGGAACATGAGGTTCATTGTTCACAGGCAACGAGGGGAGAAAGAAAATCAGCCCCAAATCAAATTGCCTCTCATCTGTTGGTCTGTTGCCAGCACGTGGCAACTTCATCAGCGCATCAGAGGGGTGTGACACTCAGCTACCAGCTACGTAAAGCATCAGATGGCTCAGCCTTTAATTCCAACACCAACCCGTGCACACAAGCTCCCAAGCGGGCACCTCTCCAGAGCTGCATTTCAATCTCTTGCCCAAATTAGCACTACAACAACTGCAAATTATTACTGCCTTGAAGCCAGAGTCCATCCTGCAGCTAGTGCTGCACAGAAAGGTCATAGTAATGGTCCAAGTTAGCTTGAGGAAAGCACAGCTGTACTCTCCAGGTGCCTTTGGCTCGGCAGTAGAAAGCTTGGGGTGGTATCCGTGCAAGTGAGAAGCTTCCCCTCCCCCAGAGCAATCAAGCAGCACGTCGTATGTTCTGCAAAGGCACCAGCAATTAATGAGACACTTACAGCTGGATAGATCTGGCACATTTGTATGGAATTCAGCACTGGCAAGCTTGCCAGCTACCCAGATCTCCCCACGTGCTCCTCTCCACCTTCAGAGGTAGAAAACAACCCATGCTTGGAATGCAAAAACTAAGAGCATCCTCCAGCCCCCTACAGAGGCAGAAACCACAGCCCTGTTCCCACCAGGTGTACTGCCACACCTTCCTCCCCACCTCGGGGAAGCAAAGGGCAGTACCTGGCTAACCACTATCTGCAGTACCTAGTGCCTAACATCTCCACAACTCCAGCTTTCAGTGGAACCCCAGGGCCACAATGATCACAGAATTGTCTGGACTGGAAGGGACATTTCAATGTACATCTGGTCCAATACCCCTGCAGCCAGCAGGGACATCTGCAACCAGGCTGCTCAGAGCCCCAAGCCACCTGACCTGGAATGGTTCCAGGGATGGGACATATCCCACCTTGCTGTGCAGCCTGCTCCAGGGCTCCAGCACCCTCACACCAAAGATGTGTTTTTCCTCCTGTTCAGATGGAGCCTCCTGGGTTCCACTTTGTGCCTGCTGCCCTTTGACCTGTCACTAGGCACCACTGGAAAGAGTCTGGCCCTAGCCTCTTGTCCCCCATCCATCCTTTAGCTCTTGCTGAGTATTGTTCAGATCCCCTCTGGGGCTGCTCTTCTCCAGGCTCAAGAGCCTCAGGGCTCTCAGCATTTGCTCCTCACAGAGCTGCTCCAGGCCCCTCAGCATCTTCATAGTCTCTGCCGGGCTCTCTCCAGTAGTTCTCTGTCTCTCTTGAACTGTGGAGACCAGAACTGGACACAGTATTAAAGATGTGGCTTCACTAGGACAGAGTAGAAGGGGAGGAGAACCTCCCCTGACCTGCTGGCCACACGCTTTCTAAACACCCCAGGAGACCATTGGCCTCCTTGCCCTCAAGGGCACAGCTGACTGATGGATATCCTATGCTGAGAACCCCCCAACTTGCTCCAGCAGGTTCACCTCCTGGCTGAGGGAAACAAGCGAGGTGCCGCTGGCGTCAGCTCTCCCAGTGCCACTCTGAATGAACCCTGGGTACAGCCCAGGTTTGTCACCAGGCAAACTGAAAATGTAGGTCAAAAGTCTGCGTGGTTTGCCACAGTGAAAGATTTGTATTTCATCTGCCTGCAGGCAGATGGGAACTGAGTCATCTGCTGCTGCATCATCCTCTGCTCTTCTCCTTCCCTCAACCTCGTTTTTTTTTTTCCCCTTGCAATCAGATTGTGGTTGCAAGCTTGCAGAGACATCAAAGGAGCAGGAGAGCAATGCCTCATACCACACATCACACAGGGAGAGCTGCCTTCCCCTTTAGCTTTTGCTGCAGCCATGCCTCTCTCTCCCAACATGGCACCTACCACTGTCTAAAGGGAATGTGAATTTTCTGTACTTACTTGCCCCAAACGGAATCAAGTTCTACCAAAACTTTGTGCAGCAGCTGCTAAAACCCTGCTAAGACCTTCACATCAGCAAACCTCCTTCAGCTTCCATCCCAACAGTAGGAATATCAGCCAAAAGCCTGTGCCACTGCTGATGGCACATCACAGGATGGTTTGAGTCGGAAGGGACCTGTAAAGGTCAGCAAGTTCAACCTCCCTGCAGGCAGCAGAGACATCTCTGACTAGAGCAGGTTGCTTAGAGCCCCTGCAATATTTCCAGGGCTGGGACATCTACCACTTCTCTGGACATCCTGGAGCAGTGTTTCACCACCCTCAGTGCAAACAATTTCATCCATATATTTATAATACAAGAACTTCAGAGCAACCCAAATCCACTATAAGCTGCTGATAGTTGAGCTGCATGGGACCAGAAGCAACACTGGAGAAAACAGGAATCAACTGAACAGAGCCAACACAGGGTTTTAACAGCAGAAACACAAAAAAACCCTGCAGTGGTGCATCTGGGCAGCCTGATCTAGTTGGAGGTGTCCCTGCTCACTGCAGGTGGGTCAGACAAAATGAGAGTCCCTTCCAACCTGACGCAACCTGTGAATCTGACTTTGGGCACACCCTAAGATGCCAGCTTATCCTCCTCACTTCAGACCAGAGGAAGAAGTAGAAATTTAACTGAGTTCTTTTCCTCTTACCTCCTTGTTGGTGACTCCTGGAGGCAAAGTCCCATGCTTGTAATCCTCCAGCAGCTGCACAGCTTCCTTCAGGCGACTCTGCAAATAAAAGAGCAGTGTGGTCTGCAACACTTGTCCTGCACTGGAGCACTGCACTGAAGGCCTTGAAGTTAAAGAATTAGGTCTTCTATCCTGCAAACCTTATGATGGATCCTTTTAGCCATATGGTGTGAAAGAGGAAAGCATGGACACTTGTTTTGATGCTTGTCACAGCCCTGCTGCTTTCTATCTAACTACAGAAGTGTATAGAAGAGGGAACGAGAGAAAATAGGAAAAAAACCCTACACAAATCAACCAACCAAATGAGTCCATAAAAGCTTAGGAGTTTTTGGTGTGGTATAAGAGGATCTAATAAATCACAGAATCATATCTGGTTTGGGTCAGAGGTGACCTTTTAAAGGTCATCTAGTGCAACACCCCTGCACACAGCAGGGATTTCTTCCACAAGACCAGGTTGCTGCAAGGGCTCTCCCGCCTGGCCTCGAGCAGTTCTAGGCTTGCCTGAATGCTCACAATTATTATCCAATAGATTGCAATAAATTGCACATAGGGCAGAAGCAGAGAGGTAGAAAGATTCTCTGACTAGTCAAAGCTAAAGAAGAACAAGTCAGGATATAGAGAGTGGCTCCCCTGGGGTTAAATCTGCTTCAGAGCACTGAGTGATGGCTCCCAAACCTTTGAAGCCAAACAAATTGTCAGAAGTCTGCTGCAGGTTATCTGCTATCCACAGACTTGGCTGGACTTTGGTCTGCCATTCCTGCAGCAGCTCTGTGGTGCTGGAGACCACTTCCCCAGCACAGCACAGTGTGTCCCCAAGAGCAGGCAGTGTGCTGCTGCCTCATCTGCAGCCCTGTGGTGAGCTGGATTCGTGTCAAGGCTCCTGGCTGCCCCTGGCAGCTCTGCTCCCACAGCCCCCCTGTAAATCGGGAGTGTCCCCAAGCTCATTAGGCGCTCGTGTCCATGGGATCGCTTGCAGGGAAACTACTTCGCTCCCTTTCATGCGAACATCAAAGAGTCTTTGTTGTTTCCTTGGAAGCACCAGCAGTTATGCCAACCTGAAAGCAGCAATTAATGAACCGCTATTGTCACTAAGACATTCAACACACAAGACACACGGACCGGTAGAAATTCCTTCACTTGGCAGAGCCAGAGGGTCGGGATGGGACCCGGGGCTGGTTTTACACAGGCTAAGCTCACACCATCAGCACCAGGTTCTTTCTAGCCCTGGTGGCTTTCAGATTTAAGCTCTTGCACTGATTAGCAGCTACTCGGCAGAAGGGCAGAGTCTGTACAGGGATGCCCAATGGCCTTTAGGAGGTTTAGTGTGGATATTAGGAAGCATTTCTTCACTGAAATGTTTGTAAAGTCCGGGAACAGCCTGCACAGGGAAATGGTTAAATCTTCAGTCACAGGCTCACAGATGTCAGGAGCTGGACCCGAAGAGCTCATCCAGTCCAACCCCCTGCCAGAGCAGGACCAGACAATCCAGCTCAGGGCACACAGAATACATCCAGACAGACCTTGAAAGGCTCCACAGAAGGAGATTCCACAACTCTCTGGGTAGCCTGTGCCAGGGCTCTGGGACCCTTCCAGGCAAGAAGTTGCCCCTTGTGTTGAGCTGGAACCTCCTGTGCTGCAGCTTCCATCCATTGCTCCTTGTCCTATCCCAGGCAGCAGTGAGCAGAGCCTCGAGGGACTGAGCAGATGTGGTGCTGAGGGAGATGCTTTAGCAGCAGGCTTGGTAGAGTTAGCTGAATGGTTGGACTTGATGATCTTAGAGGCTTCACAGGCTCACAGGATGTTAGGAGCTGGAAGGGACCTCCAGAGATCATTGAGTCCAACTGCCCTGCCAGAGCAGGACCATAATCCAGCACTTTTTCCAGCCTCCATGATTCAGTGATTCTAAGATCTCATTAGGACTTTATCCTCTGGAAGCTGTTCTCGATAGCTCCTTGCCCTGCTGGCCTCACAGCTGTTTCAAACTCTCTTCTGAGGAAAAAAGCAGTTACCTAGCAGGAGCACCAACAAAACCAAACTGTCCACTACTGCAGACAGCACAAGGGCCCAGAGGTGGCAAGCCAGACAGCTGAATGCCTAATGCCTGCAGATCCAGAGGAGACATCTCTTCTTGCCTTCAGGACTAGAAAATAAGCCAGGAGTGGCAGCATCACGTTCTGGAAAGCCCTGTGGGCTCATTACTGGTGTGTGGTTTTGTCCCTGAAATTACCTACACTATGTCTTGCAAATGCTCTGCACGGAGCAGCCTGGAGCTCTGAATGGAGAGCTGGAAGAGATGAATGGGGCTGTGTTCTTTTTTTTTCTCCTTCTCTTGAGGAAATCTTAGTAGTTACTATAACAACCCTGGCCAGATCCCATCTTGTTTCGTGTGGTAACAAACAGACAACAAAAAAGCCTGATTTTGCTTTGAAAAAAATCAGAGTCTTCATGAATTTCCTCTTTCAGCTCAGTGGGGAGAGGGGAACTTTCTCAGAGAAAAGCCTCCTAGAGCAACGCCACCGACAGTGCCCAAGGGGGACAAAAGAGTGGTGCAGAGAGGGAACAAAAGTGTCAAGTCCAAGACCACGTTGAGAAGATGCCTTTCACATGGCTTGGAGGCACTCAGGTAGTTCTAACAAACAACCCACAGCCTCAAAATTCCCTTAGTGAAAAGCCATCATTGCCTACAGAATGACTGAATTGTCAGGGTTGGAAGGGACCTTAAAGCTCATCCAGTTCCAAGCTCTTGCCATAAGTAACCTCCCACCGGCCCAGGTTGCTCAAGTCCTCAACCAACCTGGCCTGGAATTCCTCCAGGGAGGGGGCATCCATGACCTCCCTGGGCAACCTGTGCCAGTGTTTCACCATCCTCATTCTAAAGATTTTTTTTCCTAATCTCCAGTCTAAATCTCAGGTTGCTCAGAGCCCCATCTCCAGCCTGGCCTTAAAAACCTCCAGGGATGTGGCTTCCATCACCTCTTTTGGGCAACCCATTCAAGTGTCTCACTGCCCAGGTGTCCTCTACAGCTTGCACAACAGTCAAGCACCACCTTTGAACCAGAGCCTCCAAAAAACCAGGACACCATTCACAGAGTGCAACAGCTCCAAATGCCAAGCAGCTTCGCTCCCTGGCTTTTCACACCGTGCAGCATCGTGATGCTGGTTGATGAAGCCAACGGTGACACTGCATTCCCATTTCCACAGGGAAAGAGAGGTCTGCCAACAAGGTTGTGCCACTGTTTCAATATTTACTGTGGCTTGGTTTCTCCCCTGCTATCTGTAGGAAGAAGTGTCACTGGAGTTTTTACAGCATCACTTCAAAGGGGAAAAAAAAGCAACCACAGTTTGTAGTCGTATGGATCATTTCCCTCATCCCCCTTTTCTCACTAGAGCACTTCTAGTGGTGGATGCTGGGGTCTCAGCTCCCACAATAGGGTGCTAGACAGACCATCTGCACCCGAAGGATGTTCTTACAAACCTAAGCCCAGAAGCAGTGCCAGGGATCTACCAAGCTCACAGAGAATCATAGCACGGTGAGGGTTGGAAGGGACCTCTGGAGATCATCCAGTCCTGCCTCGCTGCTCAAACAGGGTCACCCACAGCAGGTTGTCCAGGATCACAATGTCCAGGTGGGTTTGGAATCTCTGCACAGAAGAAGACTCCACAGCCTCTCTGAGCAGCCTGCTCCAGTGTTCTGGCACTCACTCTCTCAGCAAAGAAGTTTCTCCTCATGTTCAGATGGAACTTACTGTGCTCTAGTTTGGGCCCTTCTCCTGTCACTGGGCACCAGTAAAAAGAGTCTGGCTCCATTATCTTGACCCTTTAGATGTGGATCAGCATTGAGAAGATTCCCTCTTGGTCTTCTGAGATGCCCCCAGGAAAGCAGCCCCTGAGTGGATCCCTCATTGCCACCACTCCAGCACTCTGGTGGGACAGTGGACAACTGCCTCGGGTCCTACACAGGTAAATGCACCAGCTGGCTCCACCCAGCATGTGAGCTCTTGCACTGACTTTTCACCTTGCCCTGCTTGCTCAAGGGCATGCTGCTTCTGCGGGGAAGATCTGTGCCTTGTCTTCTCTTGGATTCGGCGGGTGCCTGCACATGGCTCCGAGCTGCCTCCAGAAACCCATATGTGCACATACAGACCGGAGTAAGTCAGCATGCCAGTGGCACTACAACATTCCTGCTACACGATCAACAGAAAAGGAGTTCTGCATTTGAGGCTTTGAAGACAAACCCCACTGAGGGGCCAGGGCACGTGGGAATGGTTTCCACTTCACTCTGCTCACGCAGGGCTCCTATCGGTGTTTCGAGGCCTCATCAGCCCAGTGATGGTCACCGTGTGCCTGAGAGCTTCCATCATCCCAGGCTGGGATCAAAGCTGACTTACTGGCACAGGATCCAAAGCAAGATCCTTCTGGCCAGCAGCACCACATAGTTGATGTGGGCTATGGGAATCCAGCTGTGCTCTGCCATCAGCAGCTCAACAGCTCCCGACGGCGTCTCGCTGCGCCACGGATGCTGCATACGGCAGACTTGACTCCAGCTGGCCCCATTGTATTGGATCCACAGTGACAGACAACAGGAGCCAGAAACTTTTTGTTCAAGTAGAGCCAGCAGATGTGACACTGAATAAACACAGACAGTCAATCTGCTGAGTAAGAAGGTATCGTTCATATAAATAACATACATCTAATCCTGCTTCCATCTTAAACCCAAATATGGGAATGCAAGATGCTCGGCGCTCTGCTGACTCCTGCTCTGAACAATGAGATGAAGCAAAGGCAGAGAGCACAGCACAGCCCCTCCGAGCTCACTTTTGTGCTGCCTTCCCTTTTGCTTGGAATTATCATCAGCTCCACAGCTTTCTCCACAAAGAGCTCCCCACAGAGCGTTAACAGTCTGTCCTGCCTAATGTCAGATGGCATAAGTTAGCCTCATCAAAATATCTCCTGGTCCCTACTGCTTCTCCCGATGGACCTTAATTACAGAGCAATTAAAAGTATTATTCCAATCATTTTAACCTCACACATTTCAGAAGTAGCCATTACACCCACCCAGGGGGTTCTCCTGGCCTCAGCAACAGGACTTGTTGGCCCTGATCTCTGCCGTGACACGTTTCCAGCTTATTGGGAAAGTTTGCAAATTCACAGCTGCCAAGAAATTATTTCCTTAGAAAGGCAGTAATGACACAAATTAGCACAGAAGGAAAGCTCCACTTTAGAGGTTACAGCCAATACTGACATGAGGTTGGTGCCTCAGAATCACAGAATCGTTCGGGTTGGAAGAGACCTTTCAGATTATTGAGTCCAACCACTAACCCAGCACTGCCAGGTCACCACCAAGCCATGGCCCTCAGCACCACATCTCCACGGCTCTTAAACCCCTCCAGGGATAGGGACTCCACCACTACTCAGGGCAGCCTGGCCCAGACCTTCACAACCCTTCCAGGTATAAAATTTCTCCTACTGTCCAACCTGAATCTCCCCTGGTGCAACTTGAGGCCATTTCCTCTTCTCCTATCACTTGTTCCTGGGGAGAGCAGACTGACTTCACATGACTCCAACCTCCTTTCAGGGAGATGTGGAGAGCAATGAGGTCTCCCTTCAGCCTCCTTTTCTCCAGGCTCAACAACCCCAGCTCCCCCAGCTGCTCCTCACAAGTCTTGTGCTCTAGACCAGCTCTGTTGCCCTTCTTTGGGCAGAAAACCTACTGCTGCAGGGTACAGCTCCAACATTTTCTTCCCCAAAAGGGTTGTCAAGGTCTGGAGCAGGCAGCAGCGGAGTCCCCACTCCTGGAGAGACTGCAGAGCTGTGTCACTGTGCTGCAGTGCTGAGCTGGCAGTGCTGGGCTGGACCTCTTTTCAGAGCAGTTTTCCAACCTAAACAGTTCTGCGACAGTAAAAAAGCAACAAAACACAACGAGCCCCCTGCTGGGCAGGTATCCCCTGAGGATCAGTGCTTAAGGACCTCCACAAGGCAAGAGAGTTCTTACTGGTGTTGAGAGCTTGCTCTGTTGAGCGACAGGAAGAGAGACCTGCCACTGAGACTAACCACACTGTGCTGGGCTTGCCCTCTGCAGAGGGACCTCCTCAGAGCACAGCCCCCAGCAGGATGCAGTGATGCAACACACAGCAATCAAAACAAGGATCAGAGACTCACAGAATGTTGGGGGCTGGAAGGGACCTCCAAAGCTCAGCCAGTCCAATTCCCCCTGCCAGAGTAGGATGCAGATCACACAGGAACACATCCAGGCAAGTTTTGAATATCTGCAGAGAGGGAGACTCCACAGCCCCCCTGGGCAGCCTGTGCCAGGGCTCTGGCACCCTCACAGGGAAAAAATTCCTCCTCATGTTTAAATGAAACTTCCTCTGCCTCAGCTTGCAGCCAGCGCCCCTTGGCCTGGCACTGGGCATCACCCAGCAGAGCCTGGCTCCAGCCTCCTGCCACTCACCTGCACATCTTTAGAACCATTGCTGACGTCACCTCTCAGGCTCCTCTTTTCCAACCGCCCAGCTCCCTCAGGCTCTCCTCCTAACAGAGCTGCTCCATTCCCTTCAGCATCTTTGTGGACTGTGCTGGACTCTGTCAAGCAGTTCTATGTCCCTCTTGAACTGGGGGGTCCAGAAATGGACACAGGACTCAGCTGCACAACACCCCAATGTTATTGCATTTCCCTACATTTTCCAGGGGATTAACCTCCACTCTCATTAGAGATTCATTTATCCATTTATTTTGTTGTGTTGGCTTTTTTTTCCCCCCATTTGCTAGTGAACCTCTCCAAGACAAACAGAGATTTATTTGTTCCCTGAGCACCCTGGGCCTGAAGGATGCAGCCATCTGTCAGTGGGAAGGAGCTCTCCACCAAAGGCTGCTTCTTCAACAAACCCTTCCTAGGTTTGAATTTGCCACCTAAATTACCAAAGGAAACCAAACAGCTTTTAGTTCTACACACACACACACACAGAGGACTTCCAGGCACAAGGTCAGGTATGCTGAGCACAGCAAGCTGGGCAGTTTAGAAGGGCTTGTGGTGATAGGATGGGAGGGAATGGATTGAAGCTTGAGGAGTGGAGATTGAGACTGGAGATTAGGAAGAAATTCTTGGCAGTGAGGGGGGTGAGACACTGGCACAGGTTGCCCAGGGAGGTTGTGGAGCACAGAATCACCCAATGTGATCTTTGATCCCATTCTGTGCTTCCGTGCTCCACGACCTCCCTGGAGGTGTTCAAGACCAGGCTGGATGAGGCCTTGAGCAAGCTGTGCTGGTGGGAAGTGGGATGGTCTTTAAGGTTCCTTCCAACCCAAACCATTCTATGATTCTATGAACCCCCAAAGCAGCTTTTGTGCTCTGAGAAGGTCCTCCTGCAGCCCCAGGGGTTCAGGTCTGGTCTGCCAAAAGACTTCTCTATGGAAAGAGAATGTAGAATCCACTGAAGGTGCTGCAGGAGGCCTACTAAACATCACTCACCTACAATGCAGATGAGCAAAGAAAATGGACAGAGAGCATTTCTGTCCTCAGAGAGCCACCAAGTCACTGCTGGAGACCATCAAGTTCAGAGTGATGCTCATTAGATAGCAAAGGACACCAAATCTCCCTCATGTGTTGAGGTTCAGTCTGGGGTCCAGAACTGTTGGAGGTATTTGAACCTTGATAGCTGTCTCCAGGATAAAAATCATAGAAGCATGGAATTGTTTCAGTTGGAAGGGACCTTTAAGATCATCAAGCTCAACCACCAGCCCAGGTCACCACCAAACCATGTCCCCCAGCACCACATCTCCACAGCTTTTCTATCCCTCCAGGGATGGGGACTCCAGCACTGCCCTGGGTAGCCTGTTCCAGGGTTTGACAACCCTTTTGGTGAAGAAATTGTTCCTCATGTCCAACCTAAACCTCCCCTGGTGCAATCTGAGGCCATTTCCTCTCGTCTTATCCCAGAGATCTTACCCAAGGGTCCAGGCATCCTCTGCATTCAGTGCAGCATGGTAAGCAAGGTAACTGCCCTCAAAGGGTAGAAGAGATCCAGCCCTTAAAAAGTAAGAAATTCCCAAAGGAGGGGGAAATGAGCTTCTTCAGGATCTTTTTATTCTGGAGCCTGAATGCTCACTGCTGCAGATAACAGAGTAATAAATGAATAGACAGAGTAATAGGCTTTGGGAACTGAATGAAACCAGGCTGAGTTTAGTGCCCAATTCAACCTGTTTCATTAAAGTACCATAAGCAGAGTGTGAAAGAGCTTTCCCCATGCCCAGTGTGAACACAGTGCTGCCTTCTTAACCTATTCTGGAACTTGGAAAAAGCAGAGCCAGCAGCTCAGCCAGGTTCACTCTTCCCTCCCCACAAGAGGCTACAGAAGAAGGAGGTTTGATAAATCTGTCTTTAATTTTTCCCCCCTGCATTAATGCCACTGTAAAACTCACTTTGACCCAGCTTAGAAATACCTTGGACTACAGCCACACACACACACACGAGGTTCAAATGGAGATCTGAGAAAGGTGAGGGCTCTTCTTCAAACATGGAACATTCCCAAAGGAAGAGAAGCTTTAATTAGACAGAACTGGATGGTCTCCACCCAACAGAATTTTTCTCCAAAAAGAGGAAATGAAAACAAGCTGAGACATGACAAAATCCATCAAAAAGATGAGCAGAATCATCTGCTTCTGTCCTATCAGAAGACCCAGGACCTGTGTTAATCCCAAACATCTCTATCACATCCTGTCCCAGCCATCATGGCTCAGAGCAGCAGGCTGGGAAGCACAGGCTGATGGAAACCTACCAAGCACCAACTCTGCAGAGCTTCCTCCTGCAAAGTGCCCTTCTCAGCAGTTCTCTTGGGCACACAGACAAAAGGCAGTCAAAATGAGTGACACCATACAGGGCAGTCTGCAGGTTTTGAAAAAGCTCATTTAGGAGAAAGAGATGAATGATTGCAATGATTGAATGAGTCCCCCCCACCCCATGGCAGTGTGTAAGGGACTGCAAGGCACAGCTCAGCTCCCTCTGCTTTGAGAGCTGCCTGCACAATTATTTTCACAGGATCACAGAATGATTTGACTTGGAAGGGAATTTAGAGATCCTCTCGTTGCAATCCCCATGCCATGGGCTGGGACACAGAATCAACCAGGTTAGAAAAGACCTCTGAGCTCATGGAGTCCAACCTCTCACCTAACCCTTCTAATTAACTAACCCATGGCACTGAGTGCCCCATCCAGCCCCATCTTAAACACCTCCAGGGATGGGCACTCCACCACCTCCAGCCCACCCAATGCCAATCACTCTCTCTGCCAAGAACTTCTTCCTAACACCCAGCCTGAGCCTCCCCTGGCACAGCTTGAGGCTGTGTCCCCTCCCTCTGTCCCTGGGTGCCCGGCAGCAGAGCCCAACCCCAGCTGGCTACAACCTCCCTTCAGGGAGCTGCAGAGAGCAATGAGGTCTGCCCTGAGCCTCCTCTTGTGCAGGCTGCACACCCCCAGCTCCCTCAGCTGCTCCTCACAGGGCTTCCTTCCACCAGACCAGGATGCTCTGAGCTCTGTTCAACCTATCCTCAAATGCTTCTAGGGATGGGACATCTACCACCTCCCTGGGAAACCTGGGCCAGGGTTTCACCACTCTCACAATAAAAAAATTCTTCCTTGTAGCCAACCTAAATCTCCCCTCTCTCAGTTTAAAACCATCACCCTCATCCTACCACTACACTCTCTGCTACAGAACCCCTCTTCATCATTCCAGCAGCCCCCTTTAAGTACTGAAAGGCCACAATAAGGTCTCCCCCAAGCCTTCTCTTCTCCAGACTGATCAATTCCAACTCTCTCAATCTTTTCTCTTATGGGAGTGGGAGGACTTCCATCTTGCACTATCCCACCTCAAAAATACACCAAGAAAAAGGAAACAAAAAAGAAAAAAGGAAGCAGCAGCTGCCCTTTACCTGTCACTGAAAGCAAAACCCTAAGTTTTGGGGTCAAGAGGCAGAACTTGAGATCATCACAAGGAATATTTCTTCTAAAGGACTCCTCTCAACCACTAAATGATATTTCATGAAAGCAGAGAAATACATTAAGGCTGGACAATGTTAAATCAAACATAAACGGAGCAGAACCCCCCAAAGCTGGCACAAATAAGGCAGTAACTATGGAAAACCCACACCACTGTGCTCAGCAAAGGTCCTTCTTGAGTGCAGCCACTGAAAACCACAGCTCAAACCCACCCAGCTTGCTTCCTGCACCTGAACAGGCCTTTGCTCTCTCATCTACTCACCTGCATTTAGACCCTTGGAGCAATTTTCTGTCTGAGAAGACAACAGCACCAACAAGTTTGCCTGGAAGCAGTTCAGGGTCCTAGCAGCTCCCAGGGGGAGAGGGAAGCCTGGCAGGTGTGGATTCACTGGTGGCTAACAAAAGGAAGTTTCTGCTAGGGATTTAACAGAGCTAAAGTTGGGCAATCAATCAACTGTGAGACACAAATCCACTGGAAACCTGGCTTCATTACCTCTGCTTTTCACAGGAGAAATTGGTTTTAATCTAAAGCTGTCTAATAAAGAGGATTTTCAGAAAACAAGGCATGGATACATTACCTCAGTAACAAAGAGGGTCCGGGGATCGATGATGTCCAAGAAGTGC
The DNA here is from genome assembly GCA_013399055.1 of Ramphastos sulfuratus. Classification (NCBI taxonomy): domain Eukaryota; kingdom Metazoa; phylum Chordata; class Aves; order Piciformes; family Ramphastidae; genus Ramphastos; species Ramphastos sulfuratus. The sequence continues at coordinate 256,955 of WBNM01001514.1, forward strand.
CTGAACCTGCCATAAAATGAAGTCTGGAAGACAAGAGGGGAAAAAAATTGTCTTCAGTTAGAAATTGCCTTCCACCTGCTGCAGAGACAGGTTTTATTTCCTCTGCAGAACTAAGCAGCAACTAAAACAGAGAAGCTGTTTGCTGGTAATTTGTGATAAGAGTCTGAAGGGAGAAGGTCTTGGAGCCTGCTAACAGCAGCATCACTACTAACGAGATACAACACAGATGCTTTGCTGAAGGGTTGCTACCAACCTGCTAAAACAACCTTTACCTTTTCCCCCAGAAGTCCCTATGGGACTCCTTGGAGATGTCTGAGGCCACCGAAACCCCAACATGCAGCTCCTGAGCTCAGAAATGCTGTGGAAGAAATTCTCACTCTGCAATGTTTTGAGTCCAGTCCCTGAGCTGCTTACCCCTGCTCCTGCCAGCACTCACCCAGCACTGGGGCTTTGGGGGAGACATGGCTGTGAAGAAACTCCTTCACCCACATGCTGTCAGAAGAAAAGGAAGGTGAAATTACATTTTCCAAAGCTCTAACAGAGTTTAAAGCCTCAACACAGGCACAAGTGCTTTTCTCCTCGATGGGAAGAAAGCAACACAACACAAAATGCAAACCCAGCTTCAGGTCTGACATTTACTGCAGCCGTGGGATCACAGAACAGCAGGGTCAGAAGGGACCTCTGAAGATCACTGAGTCCTGCCCAGACACCAAACCAGAGCTGGGCTTCATTGTGCCAGTCCTTGCACACACAGGGAACAGAAGAGTAGAGGGAGAAGAAAACCTCCCTCTACCTGCTGATCACACTCTTAATACACCCCAGGACCCCATTGACCTCTTGCTCACAAGACCACATTGCCAGCTCATGAAGCTGTCCACCAGCACTGCCAGGTCCTTGGCCACAGAGCTGCTTTCCAGCAGATCCACCCCAATCCAGAGAAGAGAGCCTGGGAGAAGGGGAGGACAGTTGTGAAACAGGCTGGAAAGACCTTGGGCAGTGCCAAGGGAAGGGAGAGCAGTTTTGAGTCAGTATTTAGAGATAAAAACTGAATTTAGGCAAGCTCGAAGCAGCAGTCCATGAAATATTGATCTGTTGAGAGCACTCAGGACACATCAGCATCATGACTCCAACACCAGCCTGGATTCTTTCATCTGGATGCAGATGTAGGCCAAGCACCAGCACTGCCTTGCTGCAGCCTGAACTCTCATCTTGCGGCTGGCACGACCAAATGGGCACAGTCCAGGGGCTGCTCTCTCCCAAAGGAGAGCAGGCAGGACCCAGGTCACAGACCTCCCCCTGCTCTTGAACACCATGCATGCAAACCTCTCTTTGCATTCCTTGTGCAGAAGCAGGCTCTGCATGAGGGTGAGCAGCCAGAGCGGCACTAATCACAGCCTGGCACTGGTTTATGAAGCATCCTGGTTCTCCTCTGCTGAATCCACTGGGCACAGAGACACACCAGGACCACTGCTACTTATCCAGGCAGCAATCCCTCTCTAATGGCAGCTCCCAGCATGGCAGCACCCTGCCACTTAACCAAACTCTGCTGTTATTCCTCCACGTTCTGCACTAAAAAAAGCCAAACCCACAGCTAAACAAAATAGCTCCACAGAACTCCAGGGAAAAAAAAAAGCCCCGGTGGTTTTTAATTAGCATTGATTTAATTAACACTAATTCTGGTACTTTCTAGCTTCTGTGAGCTTGACATTTTGCTGCCTTCCTTTTCTGTTCAGGAGAAAGCTCCCTGCAGATGCCACTGGACTCCACCTCACCACTGCCCAGCGCTTGGCAGCGGCGCAGGGAGAGACGTGACTAAGGCATGACTCACTGTGCCCCCCTCAGCACCCCACCTGCCAGCACCATCCTCTCTCCCCCACTGCCCATCCTGCACTGGCTCAGTGCTGAACAGCAAGGAGAGAACCTCGAGCAGTTGTGAGGGCAGAGGTGAAACAAGGAGGGGGTTAAACGTAGGTGTTCTGGCTGCTCCGGCGCTGTGAGCCGAAGCACAAGGTGCGAGCCAGTTCTCAGGGACACCTCTGACCACTGAGAGATCAAGTGAGGAGACTCAAGCTCCAGTTCATCTTTCCTCCCCTGAGGCAGGCAACAAGACCCAACTCATTGGCATCAGCCTGAGCTCTCTGCAGTACAATTACTTGAACATCATTTCCCTTGCTCCTCTTACTAGCCACCTGGAAGTAAAAAATCTCCACCTGGATGCCTCCCACCGAGGGGATTCTGGTGTTCAGTCACCACCCAACCTTTCCAGCAGAAGGGCTATTGCCACCCTAAGGATCACTCTCCACCACAGAGACTGAAGACAGAACCTGCCTGTTCTCCTTCCCAAATGCCAAGAACCAGGCTGGGCTGCAGTGCCATGACAGTGAGTTACCCTTCAACTCTGCACTCACAGCTCAGCTCAGCAGCATTCCTCATCAGCCCCACAGCACAGGACAAACCACTAACCAACTTCTTGCTCTGCTGCCTCTAATCCAAGTTCCTTCCAACGAGGCATTAAACTTCATTCACTCCCACACCCAAGACCTTGAAGAGAGCAGCTTTGTTAATCAAGCAACTGGAAAAACCCAACCTCCTAACTGGTACAGAAGCACTGTCCCCATCACACTTCTCGCCCTCACACACAGCAAACTGCAATCAAAAACCCAGAGGCAAAGAAGCAAAGAAAGCTCAGCCTTGGGCAGGGGAAAGCAGCAGGAAAATGAGATGGGTGGGATGGGAGCTAGTCCCCAGGTCTGCATCTAAAACATCTCCAAGTCAGCTCACAGTGCCAAAGCTTGTTCCATGAAGAACAGAAAACATCCCAAAGAAGTACAGGAGAAGGAGCTTGAACAAGTTGGGTTTGTGTTTTCTAAGCTCTGATGTTTTCCCACAACAAAAGCTCTCTGACCTGAGAACCACATCAAAGAGAACCAAATTCAAGCCTTCTTGAGGCTGCACCTACACATCAGCACTGCACATTTCACCTCTCAGCAGAGTACTTAGCACGACTGAGCAGAACCCATCTGCTGTTTTAGCTGCCCTCCAGACATGGGACTCTGTGTTTTTCCTTTTTGGATGACTATGGAAAGCTACTTCACTGCTAGCCCTTGCAGGTTGCCTTTTCATCATCCAGGTTAGTTCCTGCTTCCCAGGCTGAGTCTCCTGACCAGGAGCCAGCACAATTTTTGCAACCAGCTCTTGGTGTTTGTTTTCACAGAGCTGCATGCGAAATGAGCAGGAAAAAGCCTCCACCAAGCCCTGACCATTCAGATCCTAAACCAGATCCAACTGTTGCACCCCAACTGCAACCCAAAATGCCTTCATGGACACAACCACAGACCTGAACTGTGTAAGTCCCAGAGGAGGTCTTCTCAGTGCTGATCAATGTCTAAAGAGTGGAGGGCAAAAGGGTAGGGCCAGGCTCTTTTCCTTGGTGCCCAGCGACAGGACAAGGGGCACAAACTGAAAGCCAGGAGGTTCCACCTGAACAGGAGGACAAACTTCTTTGCTATGAGGGTGCTGGAGCCTTGGAAAAGGTCACCCTGAAGAGGATGAGAAGATCAAGCCCCAGGGCAGAGACACAGCCAGAACTGTTCAGTGCACCAGCACAGTCCCATGGCACACTGCAGCCAGCCAAACCCAGACTGCAGTGAGAATTCAAGATGGTTCCTTTATACCAAGATCATTTCCAGCTCTGGGCATCATATTCATGCAAAAGATGGAGCTTGCAAGATGCCCTTCAGCTCCCAAATATCCATCCATGGTCTTTTTCACCATTTTATTCCTGCAACATCTGTTGTAGTAAACAATTATCTGGGAGAAAAGGGAATAACACAAATTTCCTGTGATTAATTACAGCTATTTTGGGACCTCTCAGCAGCCTGCAAGCAAGATGAAGTTCTGCAAAGCAGCTAGGAATGCTAATTCCCTTACATGGCACAGCAGCTGATAGTGAGCACAGGAGCACATTACAGCTCCAGCTCATTGACCTGCCTGTGCTGGAGCCATGCAAGATGCAGCTGACTCCAAGATAAAGACCTAGAAGGAAACTACTTGCAGGCTCAGGAAGGGCAGGGAGACAGGCAAGTGCCCATCAGCAAGCTCACCTTCATCACTGAAAGGGTGAGAACTGCTTCTGGGCAGCAGGGCAAAGCAGGGGATTCTGCCCCTCTGCTCAGTTCTGCTGAGACACACACCCCCCACACACCCCCCCCGCAGTGCTGGGGCCAGCTCTGGAGTCCTCAGCACAGCACAGACAGGGACCTGTTGCAGCAGGGCCAGAGGAGGCCACAAAAAATAATCTAAGGGCTGCAAAACATTTGCTGTGTGACCAGGCTGAGAGAGATGGAGTTGTTCAGCCTGGAGAAGAGAAGGCTCCAGGGAGCCCTTCTTGTGGTCTTTCAGGACAGACTTTTTATCAGGGCCTGCTCTGACAGGACAAGAGGGGATGGTTTCCAAAAGAGGGAGATTTAGACTGGAGAGAAGGAAAAAATATTTTACACTGAAGAGTGGTGAGACACTGACCCAGGTTATCCAAAGAGGTGGGAGATGNATCCACAGAGGTGGGAGATGCCCCAGCCCTGGATTCCAGGTCAGGTTGTTTGGGGCTCTGAGCAACCAGATGTAGTTGAAGATGTCTCTGCTGACTGCAGGGGAGTTGGAACTTTGCAGATCCCTTCCAACCCAAACCAGTCTGATTCTGTGATTTCTGCAAAGTGTGTGCTGGGCAGCCCAGGGAAGAACAGGAGATATGCACAACTTCATCAATTTAATTACAGTGTGTTTTTAAAAAGGATTTAATTAAACCAGAGCAAAAAAACCCATGCAGACTTGGGGGGGGGGGGGGAGCTAAAAAAAAAAAAAAAAAAAAAAAAAAAGGGCTTACGTCAGCTTTAAATTAATTAGGAAGACATTTAAGTGAAACCAAACAAAATTAAGAACATTGAAGCCACTCAGCATCAAGCCTGTGGCAAGGCAGAGAGCGGAGCTGTGCTGAGTGCTCCTGCTCATGACAAGGTTAGGTCAAAGCTAAGGACTCGCAGTCCTTTGATGCTGTCAATTTCACTTGAGGACATTAAAGGGCCAGAAGCCTGCATGGGAGTAGCTCCTGCCCCTCAGGCACTTCAGTGACAGGTCTGGCCAGGAACATGGAAACCTCTCATGGGTGTCACATGGAGCAGCAGGGCTTCGCTTCCTCAGCAGTCCCCAGCTCAAGAGTCCAGCAGAAGCTATGAAGATGCTAAGGGGCCTGCAGCAGCTCTGTGAGGAGCAAAGCCCTGGGGCTGTTGAGCCTGCAGAAGAGCAGCCCCAGAGGGGATCTGAGCAATGCTCAGCAAGAGCTAAAGGGTGAGGGATAAGAGGATGAGGCCAGACTCTCGTTAGCAGTGCCCAGTGGCAGGACAAGGGACAACAGGTACGAACTGAAACCCAGGAGGGTCTGTCTGAACTTCTGTAAGGAAAAGCTTTTATCCTGTGTGGGTGCCAGAACGCTGGAACACTGCCTAGAGAGGCTGTGGAGTCTCCTCCTCTGCTGAGCCTCCAAACCTGCCTGGACGCTGCAGCCTTGAGCAACCTGCTGTGGTGACCCTGCTCTAGCAGGAGGATTGGACTGGATGATCCACAGAGGCCACTTCCAACCCCTACCATTCAGTGAATTTACAGCTCCATGGAACTCCCTGTTCAAAACCCAGCCCTGGCTGGCAGAGATATAAAAAGCCAAGGGATGGCTTTTCTTGGCAGGTTCAGTGAAGCTAACAGACAAATGTGAAAGCCAAAGGTGTCTGCATTTCCTCTTCCCTCTCTGCAATCTGTCTCCAAGCATGTGTTTGCAGGACCCCATGAGCTGCACATGACACACAGGGTCAGCACATCTCCAGAGCTGAGAAAGCAACGTTTGGAGGCAACACCATTCAGCACACACCAACCTCATCCCCAGCACCTTGTAGGAGCAGAGAGTTAAACCAGTTATGAACCAACCTCAGACATCCCTCTGCAGACTTGTAGCAGAATCCCTTCTCCATAATGATGACCCTTTAGGAGAGAGGAGCTGCACTCACTTTTCGAAGTGGAAAATAACATCAGAGTGAGCAGCAGGGGGAGGAATCTCTGTGTCAACATTACACCAGGGCTCTGTTCCTCCTGCTGCCTGTATCAGGGCTTCCAGCAGTCACAGCAAGCAAGCAGCAAGCTCCTGAGAGACACCTCTCATCAACAGCCTCTTTATCAGTGTCTAAGGTTTTGAGAACACACTGGAGGCATGTGGGTTTGCTGGGAGGTAATAAGCCCTAGCTGAGCTTTATATTTACCAGCTCAACGAAAAGGAAGAGCAGGAAATAAAGATTTTTAGCATTTCAGAGATTGGAGAGCATGGAGTTCCAACATGTGAAATACCTGCAAGGTCAAGCTCAGACATCACACATCTGTAAGGACACTGTTAACTTCACAGCCATGGACATGGCCTCTGTGGCCAACAGAAGAAAACAGCCTAAGCACATCATGTCCTCCATGACCTCTTCACAGGCTGAAAGAGCTTTACGGTTTGGGTTTATTTCCCTCTCCTACCCCTGCAGGATCTAAGATCTGTCACTTTGTTATTATTTATTTCCTACTTCACACAGAGATTTTGAGTCCTGCTGGTGAGATGATCACTGTCAGCTTCAGCTCACTTCTTGTTCACCCTCCCACACTAGCCAGGACAAACTCACAGTATCACAGTATCACCAAGGTTGGAAGAGACCTCAAAGATCAGCAAGTTCAACTCCTGTTGCTTTTCAGAGGGCTGACTCAAATAAAACCACCAGAGTTCAACTGCTGCCAGCAGTTAACAGCCCTGGTTAGCAATTAGCTGCACCTAGACCTTACTAAGACCCTTGCTGCAAAGGTTTCCTCAGCTCTTCTGATAGAACAACATCAAAAAAAGGCATTTATTTGAATGAGAGTAGAGGCTGGGCTGCAGGGAAAGAGCCCAGAGCAGCGGGAGCATGCATTTAGTGCAAGAGGGAGCACTTAGAAACCCTTAAAGGAAAAACAAAAGGAGTTTGCCTCTCGCATTAGAACTATTTGTCAGCAAATGAAGTCCTTGTCACACAAACCTAACAGCCTCATTTCTGCTTTCACCTGCCTGCGGTGGGAGGCAGAGCTCTTCCCAGCAAGGAAACAACCACCAAAAAGGTGACTCGACAGAATGCAACCTGCCTGAGGATAAAGCAAAACGAGCAAACTGCAAACCAAGAGAGAGGCCAAGGGGAATCTCATAAGCTGCAGAGGTGGTGCTGGGCACGGACCTCTCCTGCCTGCTGCCCTAAATTCCGCTCGGCGGCAGCGCAGGGGAAGGAGCTCACCGGAACCGACCCCCGGGCGGCTCCGGCTGCTCTCTAGGGGGTTTGTTCCCAACACACAACTTTTCCTTGTTTTCCACCCCAGGCACAAATATGCCTCGCACAGCTCCCTGCATCTCTCCCAGGCCCGGTTTTCAGCCGAGTCTCCCCTTAAATAGCCCCAGACCTGCTCCCGGCCAGCGTTTCAGAGGCAAAGTGAATGCTGTCATCACTTGAGGCTACATCTAGAATTTAAATAACCACTCCAAGCGTCACTAATCCCTTCCAAAACAAGTCAGGCATCCTTTGTCGAATGGACTGCCGAAGCCCAGCTCTTGTAAACAAATAAAACCCTGCAACAAGCCACAGAAGGATCAGGAGAGGCAGAGCTGCGGGGGCAACACAATGAACAGCTGATAGAACAGGATGGTGGTATTTAAAGGTCCACTGATCACTCAGGATCACACAGGCATCCTTCCCCAGCACTGGAGAATGAAGTCTGGTAGTAAAGGGTAAGGTTAAGATGGGGGAAATAAACACAATCACATAGATTGAAAAAGACCTCCAAGATCAAGTCGAACCACTAATCCAGCACTGCCAGGTCACCACTAAATCATGTCCCTCAGCACCACATCTCCATGGCTTTGATATCCCTCCAGAGATGCGGACTCCAAAACTGCCCTGGACAGCCTGGTCCAGGGCTTGACAACCCTTTCAGAGAAAAAAATGTTCCTTCTATCCAATCTATGTCCAGTTCTGGGCCCCCCAGTTCAAGAGGGACACAGAACTGCTTGAGAGAGTCCAGCACAGAGCCACAAAGATGCTGAAGGGAACGGAACAGCTCTGTTAGGAGGAGAGCCTGAGGGAGCTGGGGCTGTGCTGCTTGGAAAAGAGGAGACTGAGAGGTGACCTCAGCAATGGTTATCAATATGCGCAGGGTGAGTGCCAGGAGGCTGGAGCCAGGCTCTGCTGGGTGATGCCCAGTGCCAGGACAAGGGGCAATGGGTCTTCCCTAAGCCTCCTTTTCTCCAGGCTAAACAACTCCAGTTCCTCACAAGACTTGTGCAGCTTTGTTGTTCTTCTAAACACACTTCAGCACCTCAATATCTCTCCTGTAGTGCATCATCAGCATCTGATCCAGAGGTTAGGACCTCAGCTCTGCCAGGTGATAGGACAGAAGCAGGCATGTGGCTGATGTGCCAGTCTGCTGCAGGCTCAGCGGGCACCCAAGGAGGACCATAGGATCCAAATAGGCATCCTCACCCCCAGCAACACTTGAGCTTCCCTTGCTCTGCTACTCCACAATGCCACTGGTCCCCAACCAGGCTGTGCAGCTGTGCTCCACATGTGGGCAGATGGAGCAGGAGAAAGCAGGGCAGAGCAAGAGCTGGCAGGACAGCAGTACTGTGACCCACGGGAAAGGAATAAAACCACTAGAGAGAAGGGGAACGTTTTAGTGCACAGTTGGCCCAGCAGCAGCACAGCCCTGAAGCACCCACTCCTGCAGGTGCTTTCACTGAGGGGCAGCTCTCACCCCAGACCCAGCCCACAGTGTGGACGCACCCAGGAGCGGCAGCGAGGAGAGGCTGTCCCCACTCCGGCACTCAGGCAGTCATTAACATCCTGCTATAGCCCTCAAAACGTTTTCTAAATGTTGCTACAAGTGACAGTCGCTCCTTAATGAACAGAACGCACCGATTCTGTGCCTGACTCGCTGCCAAGTGTGCCTCGAATCATCTGTGGTGTCTAGAAGGGAAGAGCGTCTCCTCCTCCTCTCCTTGTTACCAAGCTCTGTCTGCCCAGCCTGAGCATCCCTCGGCTCACACAGCCCAGCAGGCTCCCGGCAGCAGGGAGTCACCTCCGCCTTGCTGCAGGGGATCCCTGACTCCAGGAGAGCCTCCCGTGACCTCCCGAACGGGGATAAGGTACTGGGGGAAAGGACACATAAATCCCCGTCAGGGGAAATCAGCAGCTGCGCTTCTCAGCAACCCAACCAGGTGGGTTTAGCCAAGCAGGGCTCTGCGAGCTGCAATTCACCAGTCAGGCTGACAGAGGTCCCACAGAGTTCCGTGTAGATGGTGGAGCAGTCCCCAGCAGCGGAGACATACACACACCTCCTGCTACTCGTTCGTGATGTGGCAGCTGCGGTGGCTCATTCCTGCCCGCCAGAGGCTTTGCCAACTTCGTCGGCCAGACACTGCTGCACGGGAACGAAGAGCGGAGTCTGACAGCTGTGCTACGGCACGGACCCTGCAGAGCGCTTGCGGGCAGAGGCTGTGGAAGGCAGCAGGCAGGATAAGATGCTCCGACCCCTGCACCAGCTCTGCTCAGCCGGGGACGGCTGCTGCGGGCCAGGGGCCTCCCTCGTCATTCCCTCCTCACTGGGTACAGAGAAGGATGCTCTAAGGCCACTTCCTCACCTCTCCTCGCACGTCACCCCAAACCAGCAGCCGCTTCGGACAGCCCACACGATGCCATTTAGCAAGCATGAGCCCTTGCCTTGCCACGGCCCCAGGTCCGGGCAGCCCGCGGGCAGCCCGCGGTGAAGCAGACGAAGCAGACAGCCGGGAGCAGACCTGGCCCAACCCCCCCACCCAGTCCTCCCCATCACAGCTCCCGTCCTGGAGGCCTCCCTCCCAGCGTGAATCCTCACCTCCCCGCAACCTTGGGCTGGCCGCCACGCCCGCCGGGGCAGAGTCCTGCCCTCTCACTGCCCTACTGGCAAGGGGGGAAGGAGGAGACCGCGCCGTGCGCTGGTCCCCGGGACCCCCACCCAATTTGCTGCCTTCGGCGGCGCACCGGGGCTCGAACCCGCGACCCTAGGAGCTGCACGCTCCCGCCCCGAGCCACAGGGGCACGGCAGGACGCGCCAATCACGGCCCGCCGCGGGAGCCGCCGCGGGGCGGGGGGCGGCGGCTCTGAGTGACAGCGGCGCGGCCCAACCGCAGGGGGGCTGCGCACCAATCAGCTCAGCGCCCTAAGGGAGGGAGAGGATCGCGGGGGTCTCTGCTCGCCGCGGGAGGGGAAACTGGGGAGAGGGGCGGGGGGGGGGAACGACACGAGGGAGAAAAAACACCGTGCACGGGGCTGGTCGGGCGGCGACTCCAGCCCCCGCTCCCTCTCCCCCCCAACCCCTTCCCACCGCCGTCGGTACCTGCTCGAAGCGGGGCTTCCCCAGCTGGAACGGAGGATAGTCCGCCGGCTCCGCCATCCCCTTCGCGCGCCGCAAGCGCCACTTTAAACAGCCTCCCCCGCCGCCGGGCCCCGCCCCTTGCCGCGCCGCCGCGCTGATTGGCCCAGGCGCACCGCAGCTGCCGCGCTGCACGCCGGGAGATGGAGTCCGCCGCCGCCGCGGCGCCCCCGGGGACGGAGCCCAAGCTGCCGAGAGCCGGGAGCACGGGGAGAGGGCGGGGCCGCCCCCGCCGGCCAATGGGGAGGGAGCTGCGGCGAGGGGCAAGATGGGACACGGAGTCCGCGGCGGGGCGCGGTGGGAAATGTGATGTGGTGGGAGGCTGAGCGGAGCCCCGGGAGGGACAGTGCGGGGCGTGGGAAACAGGCGATATGGACACAGCAGCCACAAAGCAGGCGGTGACAGAGGAGAGCCGGGAACATGATGTGGAAAGCAGATGTGTGCCGGAGTTGCTCGAGCATAGAATCAGGAAATCACTGAAGTTAGAAGAGACCTTTCAGATGATCGAGTCCAACCCTGAGCCCAGCACTGCCAGGTCACCACTAAATCATCTCCCTCAGCACCACATCTGCACGGCTTTGAAACACCTCCAAGAATGGGGACCACAGCACAGCCCACAGGTGGTCCAGGGCTTGGCCAGGCTTTTGGGGAAGAAATTTTTCCCCAATATCCAAACTAAACCTTGCCCCTGGCACAATTTGAGGCCATTTCCACTTGTTCCGTATCCTCTTACCTGGGAGAGGAGTCTGATGAAGGCAGCTGTTGGTCAACATCCTCAGGTTCCTTTCCAGCCACTCTTCCCCAAGGCTGGAGCCAGGCACAGGAGCTGGTACTGTGTGCGTTTTGTTTAATCTCATCTCATCGTTCCAGCCTGTGCAGATCCCTACCCTCAAGCAGATCAACGCTTCCAGCCTGTTTGGTGTGATCTGCAAACTTGGTGAGGATCATCGATAGATTAAAGAGAACTGGGCCCAAATCACAACACACAGAAAGGAGAGAGCCCAAAAGCTTCTGAAAGCAGCCCTCGGATGTCATCGTTTCCTTGTGGAAACAGCCACTCTGCCTTCGATGGGAGCCCAGCAGCTGCTGTTGACATTTAAAATACATGATTAAAAATAAAGAATAGGAAAGCTGGAGATAAGTTTGGTTGGATGCGGACTTGTCCGCTTCCCCAGTGAGAGGATTTGTGGAGGTAAAGACAAAGTCACGGGGGGGTGGGGGCAGCAGGGGGACACACGAAGACATGGCCAGAATCCTCTTCTCTAGATTAGTGGAATAAGAAGTGTCTGCCCCTTCAGGTGCTGGTGAAATTGTTTGGAGGATTAGGATCAATTCTCCAAGGAAGAGCAAAGGTCTGGCAAATAGACTGGAGATGGGGATGAAGCAGGGAAGGCAGGCGGGGTGAGAGAGGACGGTTGGGCACAGCAGAAGTCAAGGTGGACAGATCACACAGCAGCTCAGAAGCACATTTTCCATCTGGGGAGGAATTAAACCATGTAACTGGGAAGAAAAGCCACCAGAGTTTATGCAGGGGAGAATCTAAACACAGCATTTTGCTGCTGCTCTGCTTCACAGATGTGGTGCTGAGTGGTGTTTTATTTTTTCCCTCACACTCTTTCCATCTCCAGAACCAGCTTCTGTTTTCAGGCTGATTCACCACCAAGCCCCTTCACTGAATCTCAAATTTCCTACAGCTTTGGGTGGAGAAGGGGCAGAAAATGAGCCTGGTGCAGAGCCTGCTGCAAGCACAATACCTCTGGTCACATCCAAAGCACTCACCTCAGGGTAGCTGGTCAGGTTCTTGTGCCATCCCCCAAGCCCCCTGCTGTCACTCTGCCTGGTCTCTGACCACCTGCTGCCTACAGCCTCAACCCCTTGCCCACATTTTCTTGATGGGGAGTCCTGTGGTGTCACTTGTCCAAAATTCTGCCAGGGAAGGTTTAGATGGGATAGTAGGAAAAATTACTGTACTGAAAGCATGGTTGGGCACTGGAACAGGCTGCTCAGGGCAGTGGTGGAGCCACTGTTCCTGAAGCTGGCCAAGAAATGTGTGGACATGATTTAATGGCCACGGTGGGGTTGGGCTGATGGTTGGACTCAGTGATTTTAGAGGTCTTCAGCAATTCTATAAGCAGCTGCTGTGGGGGCAGAGGTTATAAGACAGCTGCCAGGGCACCACACCAAAGCACCAGCGAGGAGCTCCCAGCAGAACAGACAAGTGGCATTTTCTTGTTTCTTGTCCCTTTTCTGCTCCCTCGGGGCTCCAGGCTGCTGGCAGCCAGTGCCAGCTCTCCTTCTGCCCTCCCCCTGCCTCATGTGCAAGCATAAACACACGACCCTCCCCAGAACAGAGAGGTGGCAGGCAAAGAGCTGGTCCCACAGCCACACTGGAGCATGCCCACTACTGTCCCTGCACCCTGCCCTCGCCGTTAATGGTTTGCTTGCTTTAATTAAACTCAGCTGCAGAGCAGATAGCACCTGCCAGCTGCTCCAGTTGCACCACCAGGACAGGCTTCCACACGGTTTCAACATGCACAACCACAGCTCTTGCAGCTAGGTTTACCTCTGCCCTTGCTGCCCCCCTGCCTGCAGAGCAGTGTGTCCTTCGGGACACTGCTGCCAGCCCTGCTGCTGGCTTCAAAGGGAGAACAAAACCATTTTGCTGTGACTAATGCTGCACACAGCAACCCTGCTTTTGCTAAGGGTTTCACCCTGTACTGGAAAGTGTCCCTGCCTGTGGCAGGGCGGGTTGGAACTAGATGATCTTTGAGGTCCCTTTGAGCTCAAAGCATTCACTGATTCTGTGATACACCAAAGTAAAACACAGCATTTGGGCTCCAATAAATATGGATGATAACCCAAATCCCTCCATCTCTGCATGAGGGAAATCCCCCTCCCTCCCAGTGCAGCCAGAGCCAGAGAATTGATACAATCCCTGGTGTTGACACACGAAATGTTTTGTAACAACAGAGGGGAGAGAATCTGTTTATCTAAAACCACATTTGGAGTGACATAAGACTATCACTTTTTTGGTTAACTACCAGAAAGAATATCAATTCTTTGGCTGATATCAATCTAACCAGATCCATTGAGACTGACAACTTGCATTTCCCTGGTTTGGGGAAGGAGGGGGGGAGGGCACTGCTCCCCCTCACCAACACTGTGAAGGCAACAGTGATGCTTCTTCCCCTTTTGGGGAGTGGGGAGGGAGGAACAAGTCCCCACAGCTATCAGGCACTGCACTGGGGGAGATTTGGGGGTCTTACCCTACCCATGACAGCTGGGTGCAGGGCTGGGCAGCCTGCTGGCTCAGGGAGAAAGTCACAGGAACATTTCTTGTCAGCTTCCATCTGCAAAGCCAGATTTTAAAGAAAATTTGCAGTGGGCAGCAAAACTCAGGCTTTGAACAGCAAACTCATCAAAACTCCAGCTTGGAACAGGCAACTTCCAGCAGCAAAACTCCAGCTTGGAACGACAAACACAGCCAGGACAGGAATTATTTGTATCAGTCCCAAGCCTGTGCTGAAGCTTCCAAGCAGGCAGAGACTTAAGGTCGTAAGTCCTGCTTTGTCCCTGACTGGATGGATTCGTTCCCCCAGCCTCCCCGTGGTTGCTGCACTGCTCCTCCTGCCACCTCCCCAGGCAGGGGAAGCTCCCACCCTTCCGGGCAGCCTTTCCCTGGGATAGTCTTTCAGAAGGTCACAGTCCAGTGCCCTGACCCTGCGTGGCAGTGTGCCCAGCATTTCCTCCCCCAATCCCTGCAGGCTCTCAGGGCTAACATGATCCCCCCCCAGACAGGTGCTGAGCTCAGTAAGGGCCTGAGATCCATCAGGGATGAAAAATAAACTGGGACTAGGGCTGACAGAACTCCTCTGTCGGAGCAGCAAAGTCATTTATCGAAGCTTAGGGGGTATTAAAATTTTGAAGGAAGAGGCAGGAATGAAGGAGGAAGGAAGAATGGAGAAGGAGAAGAGCTGAGCTTGGAAACAGGTGGGTAAGATTAGGGCAGGGGAGTTGGAGGCAAAGGTCTTGGCTGGGGGTCAGTCCTGTGCCAAGTGAGGGCTGCACGGAGCAGAGGACACAGAAGTGCTTTGTGCCTGCGAGGAGTGGGTAAAGTGGCACTGATGGAGCCACATTTCCCAATCAGGTATGCTGAGACTGAACTCTGGGGTCTGCCATGCAACACCAGTTCTCCATTCCTCTTCCTCCAGCATGCTGCAGTGGGGTCTTGCTCCTCTGCTCAGTTGCCAATGTCCCGCAGATCCCTAGACACGCAGAAATCGCCTGATAGAGAAAGCTGGTGGTGAGCAGCAGAAGCCCAGACTGGTTTGGGACAGAAGGAACCCTTAAAAGTCATCTGGTCTCACCCCCTTGCAGTCAGCAGGGACATCTGCAGCTGGGATAGATTGCTCAGAGCCACAACCTGACCTGGAATGGTGCCAGGGATGGGGCATCTACCACCTGCCTGGGCAGCCTGGGCCAGGGTCTCACCACCCTCAGCTTAACAAATTTCTTCCTTCTCTCTAGTCAGACTTTCCCTCTCAGTTCTAACTCATCTCCCCTTGTGCTATCACAACAGACTGAAAAAAGGTCTGTCCCCAGCTTTCTTAGAGGCCCCTTTAAGTATTGAAAAGCCACAGGAAGGTCTCAGTAAGAAGCTGCAGTAAGAAGCTGGGCACCATCACCCTCTGCAGCACGTAAACAGCTAAATGTCACTCACTGTCCAAGTGCCATCAGCACAGATGCTGTTGTCAATAAATCAGAAGGATCTAGGAACAGCTTGAACAACTTTTATTTTTTTTTTTTAAAGTGCTTAAAACGTAAAGAAGAAGCTCTTTAGAAACATCAGCTGCAACTAGTAAAACATGAAACACACAGAACCCACTTCCCCTGTACACTCAGCACAGGGAAATCAACGACTCCAACGCCCCCCACACTTCTGGCTCCCACTCGAGGATGTTTTTCCCCATCCCACGTCTGTGGTTTCCTCACAGACATGTCGTAAGGCTGAGCCCACGCAACCCTGAGCACCCACAGCCCCTCAGCTTGGTTCCAGTTTAAGGACAGACCTTGGCAGTTCTCCTGGCCACGTGAGTCTGGGCCAGAAGGGCCAGCCCAGGTACAAAGACATCACTTGGTTTAAATGCAAGAAACCCAGTTGTGGGCTGACAACAAAAGCAGAGCAACAGCACCCTGTGGAAGACCTTGTGAAACAGCTCAAGAGCAGAAAGAGAAAGCCAGAGGAGGAGGTAAAAATTCCTCCTGGAGTCACTGTTACAGCTGTGTCCCAACAGAACCCAGGAAAAGCTGCTGATGGCGCCCCCGAAGCCCCTCCTCTGCCCGGCTCAGCGAGCAGCCCCAGCAGGAGTGCTGCTCACCTCCCTGCATCTGCAACTGAACCCCGAAATACAGAGCAGGAACAACTCCAGAACATTTTCCCTGTTGCTTTGGCTCATCCCCTTCTCTAGAAGAAAACAGACAGGGCCTCAGAACCATTTCACTCTGGGAATGGAAGAGGGTTAAGAGACGTTTCCAGGTTCTGCTTGCAGCGCTGCCGTGTGCTGCAGCCCAGCTCGCTCCTGTGCGGAGAGCAAGAGCTGTGTGCTGGCGACAACCTCTGCCTTAGCAGCACAGCAGGGTGGGGAAACACAGAACCAAGACAGAAGCACCTTTAAGATGCCTTGTCCCAAGCACAAGTCATCACCTGAGGACTTCCAAACGCTGGAGGACAGACCAGACACACCAGGGCAGCCTCTGCTGCTGTCACTGCTGGGCTTCTTCCATAGCCACCCAGCTCAGGTACCCACACCCCTGCCTCGGCCCCTGGAGATTCTCTGCTGCCACAAAGCCAAGGCAAGAACGCTGGAGCTTGGCTTGCTCCAGCCTCCTCCCACAGCCGGGGGGCTCCTGCAAGGGAAGGCAGCTGAGGGCTGCTTGGCTCCGAGGTGCCAGAGGCAGCCATGGGAGGGAGCAGGCATTGCTGGGGGCTGGGCACTGCCCCGGCCTGCTGCAGCTCTGAGATCAGCTTCGTGTGTTCCAGTGCAAGCCAGTCAGGCTTTGGAGAGAAAAACAAGGCCCAGCTGACTAAGGCAGAGGGGGACTAGGGAGGTGGTGAAACGTGATGGAGGAGGAGGAGGCAGGCAGGAGGTGCAGCAAGATCCTTATTAACATTGGCACTTGTGTGTGGGGAGCACCTACAAGGCTGGGGGAGAAGTCCCAGGAAGCAGATTTCAGTAGAGGCAGCGTGGGCCCCTGGCTTTGGTGTGAGATTTCAGCTCTACACCTCTCCCCCTTACTGATGCCCACCTCATGGAAGCCCTCAGTGCTCACTCAGCATCCCTGCCCACCAGGGGGGCTGCCTCCTCTCCCAGCATTCCTTCCCATACCACTCTACTCTCCTGAAGCTGGGCTGCTTTCTAGCTGTCCACAACTCCTTTCTGCCCACCTTCAGGTAATGGAAGAGCTTCTCTGACACAGACAGGCACCCAGAAAGGGAATCCAGTTCCCAGGCCAGGAGATCTTTTGATGATGCAGAGAAAGGTGTCTGCTACTTCCTAAAAGGGAGAAACACTTTCCCCTCAGCACCTCATGTCTTAGACCAGAAACCAAGTCCCCACACCTGAGACACTCAAGGGGAGGAGGAACATGAAGACACAGGCAGAGAAGTGCAAAACCCCAAATAACTGCATCCTAGGGGCAAAGGCAGGTAGGAAGAAAAGGCTCATGGCTGATAGCTTCCAGTTAACAAAGCCTCCTCCTCATACAGTGCTCTACAGGTTAGATATGGCCAAACCTTGTTGATGACAGCGACACCAAATCTCCTTTTCTCCTGACAGCTCTTGCTCTGCTTCCTCACCCTCAGACTCTGAGCATGACCCAATGCTGTCCCTACCCAGCTGTATTTCATCCTGGAACATCTGTGGTCTCATCTTCCTCTTGAGCCATTTCTTCATCTCTCTACCTCCCACACTGTGTGAGCTGCCCATGCAGCACTCCAGCCAAAGACCAAAACCGGGCTGCAGGGTCAGGAGGCTTTACTGGCTGCACTCAAAGACAAACCCACTTAGCCCAGATTAGCTGTACAGAAGATAAAGCTGCCCCAGATAGGCTGCACTGAACCAAGAACTGGATTTCAGAGCCTTTTTTGGGTAGGAAAGTGCTACTGTCCCATTGCAAAAGGCACCACTTTTCAGAGTCCTGCTGCATACTGAAGCAAGGAAGGAGAACACAAAGGTTTCAAAAGAACCACTAACTTTGGGAGCTCCACAGGACAAAGACCCCTTACTCTCCTGGTTTCAGACATTTATGTCAAGGCAACTCAAGTCTCCCACCAACAGAGGCACCTTTAGGCCCAAATCCTAACAGAAGAACAGAGGGTGCAGCATCCTTTCTATACCCTTCCACCTCCAAACCTAATGCTGTGTTGTACTCACTGTGGCCAGGAGCATTGCTTACCAGCCTCAGGCTGGCATCACCTGTGGTAGCTAAACCACCTCCATCAGAGGCCTTTAGAAGGTCACTGAGCAGTCAGCAGAACTCAGCTCCTGAGAGCTGGCCTACAGCACCTACAGATGTGCCCATGCCACCAGAGACCGGGGCCTGGCACACAGATGTGCTGCAATGAGAACGGTGTTTGGTGCCAATATGGGCTTGAAGGGGACCCACAGTGATCACTGCACTGCTGTGTTGGCAGTGTCTGATGGATGCCTGACCTAGCAGAATGGCATGCAGAGGTGGTCAGGAGGTCAGGCATCCTTCTGTGCACTCCAGCTGCAGTCCCAATGGCATCTTCCTGATGCACGGAGAGAGACAATGCAAAGTCAGCGGTGGGGGGCAGCCAGTGGGAAGCAATTCCTGCAGACAGAAGGTGGGGAGTGTAATACTGAGCAGAGAATGCAGCTGTGGGTTGGAGACAGAGGAGCCCCCCAGGCCAGGCTGATGATGGGCTAGGTGGTGTGAGAGAAGATCTCCTGCAGTATGATGGTGCACAGACCATGGCTGGCCCTGTCCATCTCCTGAGCTCAGTTCTGAGCTGGGTAAGCAAGGCAGCATCACAACTCTGCGTGCATGCAGTGAAGGAACCAACAGGATCAGCTGCTCAGGATCAGGCAGTGACCTTGGCAGGAGTCCTCTACAGCCTGAGCCCAGTGCCTTTACTTTGTGTAGCATCTCTCATTCGGTTGGGTACTGGCACAGCTTAAAGCTGGCTCCTCAGGAGAAGGCCCTTAGTTTGGGGGTACAACGGGCAGGAAGGGAAAGAGACATCCAACAGTATGCCCTTTCCCCAGCTGCCCTGCCCAGTAACATGCTGGCAGAGCCTTAACTGAGTCCAAGCATCCCTGATGTCATCAACCATCCATCAGCCAGGGTACCCCACTTCAGAGGTAAGAAATGTGGAAGACTGAGCAGAAGAGCAGCAGCAGCAGGATGCAGACACTGGCGAGGTGGTTGCCTTCCAGCTCTCAAGTGTCCATGGACCACTTAAAGCATTGGCAGGAGGAGTGCCTGAGCAGAGGCCACTTGGTCACAATGACAGGAACCTAAGGAGGCACCTGCCCTCCGTGGAGGGCTGGAGGGCTCTGCTCCTCCCCATAGGGTGGGTTATATCCCATCACCCTATAGCTCCCTGGAGCCAGAGCTGGGATAAGCATGGGCTGGGAAGGAGCAGATAACCTTTCCTGCTAAACTCTGTGAACAGAAGCCACTGGAGCCCTCTTGTAAGAGCAGGGGGAGTGCAGGGATGCTTGCAGCGTGTGTACTGGAGCAGTGCTCTAGGCAGAGCAGTGAGGTTGGTCACTGCACAGAGGTTACTTGGTCTTGCTTTCCTCCAGTGGGATCTGGAGGAGTGTAGGAGATTGTTCCATGATGCGCACCAGCAGCTGGTCAATGTAGTTCTCCAGTTCATGGATGTGTTCCTCCTTCTTGCTCAGCTCCTTCTCCTTCTGCAGCAGGAGCTGGATGAGTTCATCATGGGTCAAGTGATAATACTTGGCAGACTGGTCCAGTACAGAGGAATCCTGTGGTAGAAAGCAAGAACATTCAGTAAGCCAAGTGGAAAGGGCTGCTCCTTCAGCCTCTGCAAGGCAGCAACAGCCAGAGCCAGCAGTGGTTACTGTCTGCCTGCCTGAGTGTTCCCATGTGCCACTGCAGACAGAACAGCCACCCAGACTGCCAGGCCAGTGCAGCCTTCTCCATACAGCTAGAGGTGACCACACAGCACTTCTGCCAGCTGAGAGACCACTGAGCAGGGCTGCCTCACAAACTCTGTCGAACTTCTCTCTCCCAATGGTCAAATGCCAAAGGTGTGGGCACAATGGAACCCACCAGCCTGGCACAACAAGGCCTGTCATCAGCTGCTTTCCCCTTCTGGGGCTTCCTCCTTCCCCAGTCTTCCAGCATCAGGCCTTGATGACAGCAGGAGAATTAAGAGCTGAAAAACTCTTCAGGAGCTCCTGGAGGACAAGAGCCCTAGGGCAGCCAGGTCTGGGCAGAGCTGGGGCTGCCAGACAGGCTGGAGCAGCACAGGGAAGCCAGACCCAGACAGACCTCATCCCAGGAAAAGATGAGACACTCATAGCCTACAATGTGAACTATCTGTGGCACCACAAAGGGCTTTCCAGGCAGCAGGGTTGTCCTTGTTCTTGTCCTGCCACTCAGACGAAGCCCAGCAGCAGTTTACATCTTGGGTTGGCAGAAGGCAAAGGAAGGAGAAGGCAACCCTGGGAGCCTGTGCCCTCAGACACACCACACAGGTGTTCTGCTTGCCTCAACATGCTTGAAATAGGCAGACAAGCAGCAGTGGAGCCAGGTTCCAGAAGCACCTTCCCTCTGCCTGCAGAAACACCCTGCAGGCCTTTGGCCAGGCAGCCATGGCCTGCTCCCCGCTGTGCCCTGCGGGCAAGAGGCACTGCTCACACTGAGCAATCAAAGCTCCACACCAAAGCAAGCCACAGGAGGAGAAGAATGGGGTGGGAAGGTGCAGAGACCAGGCCTCAGAGGAAGGCAGGCTGGGCAACCATGATGGGTGGCATAAGGGCTGACACACATGGCTCTGCTCACACTGTGCCTCCTCCAGGACCACTTCTCTGCACCTCTGTCAGCAGCTACTGACTGTCTGGAGCAGGCAATGCAGTTCTCACCTCAGAGCTAGGTTCCTACCTGTGTCTTTGAGTCTGTTTTCTCCAGGTGAGAGGATGGGGTCACAGGCTGGACACTGCTCGTGGTGACTGTCTTCAGCTTCTCCAGGCCATTGCTCAGAGCAGTTGACAGGCTGGACCTGTGCTGCTGCTTCTTCTCACTGGAGACCTCTTGCACCACAGCACTGATGGGTTTCACTGGGTGAGGACTAAGGAGAGGAAGGAAGTTGGACAGTTAAGACTCACTCGAGCTGCAGGGTGACACTGCTGCCTCTCCCTGTGCTCTTTATGGAGATTGGACTTAACTATCAAATGCAGTCAGCTCTACACAGCTAAATTAAAGAGCATGGCCAGTAGGTCAAGGAAGGTTCTGCCCTCTCTACTCTGCCTTAGTCAGGCCACAGCTTGAGTCCTGGGTCCAGTTCTGGGCTCCCCAGTTTAAGAGATACAGGAAAATACTGGAGAGAGTCCAGCGGAGGCTGTGAAGATGCTGAGGGGCCTGGAGTAGCTCTGTGAGGAGCAAAGGCTGAGAGCCCTGGGGCTGAGAGCCTGCAGAAGAGCAGCCCCAGAGGGCATCTGGGCAGTGCTCGGCAGGAGCTAAAGGACGTGGGGCAAGAGGATGGGGCCAGACTCTTGTCAGTGGTGTCCAGTGACAGGACAAGGGGCAATGGGCTCAGACTGGAACCCACGAGGTTCCGTCTGAACACAGGGAAAAAATTCTTTGGTGTGAGGGTGCTGGAGCCCTGGAGCAGACTGCTCAGAGAGGTTGTGGAGTTTCCTTCTCTGCAGAGATTTCAAACCTTCCTGACCATTGTGATACTGGGCAAACTGCTGTGGATGACCCCACTTTAGCAGAGGTATGGATTAGAAGATCTCCAAGAGGTCACTTCCAACCCCACATGGTGAGATTCTATGAAATCCTCTGTGTCTGTCACTCAAAGCTTGCCTGCTCCAAGGACAGAGAGGAGAAGCAGCATCCTGCAGAGCAGGCAGCCCACAGGGCTCTCCACCACCATTTCCACTCAGAGATAAGAAGTCCCAGGACAGGTTTTTGACCAAAACACAGGACAGATCCCCATGCCCACACTGATGCTGTTCACACAGAGAGCTGTGGCTCCAAAGTCCTGGCTGCCAGGTGTTGGTACAGCTGGGGAAATCTAATCCAGCTCCCATGTAAGCAGAGGTTGCGACATCACTGTCCAGAGGGGCATCTTCCTGCCCAGATTAGTGTCTGGGGTCACCACTGATGCTTCAGGGACGCTCCTGCACTGCTTTGGCCCAAGAGCTGGGCTCCACCTGCCTGCTGAACACCACAGAACGTGCCCCTGCTTCCACTAGCCAGAAGGGAGGCCAAGGAGATGGTGTCTGAAAGCACCTCCTGTGGCAGCTGAGAGGGAATTCCAGTTCATTTCATCCAGGAGATTGGTTCTGGGCTTAAAGTCCATTTGCTTTTCAGTGTGATGGAAAGAGAAGCGACCTGGTGCTACCTCCCTGTGAGGAGCCAGCAGACCTGGGTGCTGGCTTGGGGATGGGAAGATCTCAAGATGGGCCTGGGAGCTCTGTGAAGCCTCTGCACACAGCAGCAAACACCCTGCAAAGGGAGATAATCCCAACTGCTGCAAGTCCAAACAGTGCTGGGAGGGAGGGGGCATGGCTTGCTCACAGCAGCTCTCAAGCAAGGCTGGTTTCTGTCAATGGAGAACCTCAGGGTGCTGGTAGGATGGGCTGTAGGAGGAGAACACCCACAGGCATTGTGTGAGCCATCAGCCAGCTGGGACAGATCTCTCTCATGCCCAGTTTAAGCTGCAACTGCTCAACTGTTCCAAAGCAGAGCAGGTGGCTCTCAGCCCTGCCCCAGGTCAGAGAGGATGGCTGAGGCAGCATCACATAAGGCATCAGCTTGCTGGGCCAGGTCCTCAGGTCTGGTGTCCTCATGCCTTGTCAGCGGAGGTGAGATCAGCATGTGCCAAGCAGCTCTGCTGACAGGGCACTCTGCAAGTCCTCTGCAACCACAAGGATGCCTCCATTTGTTAGGAGACAACAGCAGTGCTGGCCACTGACATGCTCCAACAAGCCAAACCATCAACACCCCTTGTCAGTTGTCCAAGCATGTGGACAGAGCCCAGGGTTGCTGGGCTGCTGAAAAGGCTGGAGAGGGATCCCACAAATCTGAGTGGGAGCTCACTGACAGCACCAGGGGCTGGAGAAGTTGCTGTTCTGCACATCAGTCTCAAGCACTCTCCACCATGGATAAAGCCTTCCCCAGCAGAGCTGCAAACACTAACACTGACACCACACCACGAGTGGGCCAGCAGCTGTCTGTCTGTCATGATGTAAGGTGGGGTGAAGGTGAACTGGACCAGAGGCCATCAGAGAGTGTTCATTCCAGGTCCTTTAAGAACCAGAAGTAATGACTTGGTTTGCCTGAACTGCTGCTAGCTTGCCTGAACTGCTGCTAGCCTCCCTGACCCAAAATGCAGTGGGGTGCACTGCAGGCTCTGGAGCAGACAGCTCATCTGCCGCTGCTGCACTGCTGCCACCCCTCAGAACACACTGTCTAGGCAGCCACCAGAACTGCTTGGCACAGCCAGAGCTGGAGGTTAAGTAGCCCCAGATGCCACCATCACTGCATGCATGCCCAGGGCCAGCAGAGACACTCAGCACAGAGCATGGCTGCAGCAGCAGGAGACTGACACCCCTGAGCAGGTCTGCAGGGCACTGCCAGGGTGTCAGAAGCACTCAAACAGTTTTAAACCTCTGAAGGGGCCCCTCTGGGCCAGACTTACCACAGCCACCCTACAGAATGGAAGGCAGAAAGTGCCTTAGGACGTCAGTGGGATAGCTTGGATGCATTTTGAAAGCAGGGGGACATTTCCCACTGCAAGTCTGGTCACAGGCAGCTTTCACCTCCCCAGCGTTCCTGATGAGCAAAGCAGGGTTGCTGCCACCTGAGCCTGTAACTCTGAGAAGATCTGAAAGCAGGAGACATTCATCCACCCGAGTCCTGCCCAGGGACAGCTGGCACCAGGTACTTCCAGGGCAGAGATTACTTCACACCTCACAGCCACATCTGAGGTCCTGGTGGATCTGCTGAGAAGCTGTTTCCATCTGCCAGCTGATGAATGTGAACTGGAGAGGCTGCCCAACTTGCATCTCCAAGTGGCCACAACTCTGTGATGAAGTTGAACACATTCCAGATGAGACACCTCTGGCTGACAGCAGCACAGCCTTGGTCCTTCTCTCTGAGCAAGCCTGGCTGGCTGACAGCACAGTTCTCAGTGATTCTTTTGAGGTCACTGCTGAGCACCATAGCAAGTGAGGGATGATCCCCTATAGCAAACTGGGAATTAAGTCTTCACCAACCCACTGAAATGCTTCTCCCAGAGAAGACAAAAAAAAAAAAA
>WBNM01001515.1:3068-15492 GCA_013399055.1 Ramphastos sulfuratus
GTTCAAGGCCAGGCTGGACAAGGCCTTGAGTGACCTGTACTAGTGAGAGATGTCCCTGCCTATGGCAGGGGGTTGGAACTGGATGATCCCTGAGGTCCCTTCCAACCTTACCATTCTGTGATTCTGTGATTCTGTGAATTAGATATATACAACTATATGCAAACCTAATATGGAAACCAACCCCATGGTGGCAATTAGTCATTGTCACCACTGGGCTGTGGCAGGCACTTGGGAAGTCTCAGACTGGACATTGTGGCAGACAGGAACTAAATTCAAGAGCTGGATTGCGGAACTGGGTTTAAGTACTCCTGGATCAGGATCAAAGGCAGAACAGAGTCCTCCTCAAACAACAGCTGCTGAAGAAGAGTCTTGGTCCTGGTGGTCCCTCAGCTTTGTACCAAACACAACGTTCCTGGGATGGAATCCCTTGTTGGTCACTTGTCCTGCCTGCTTCTCCCTGCAGCTGCAACCACTTACTACACTGCGGTGTGGTACACATGATTTAATTACTTTGGTTTCTACAGAAGAAAGTATATTCAAAAGCCTTTCTGCACACCAGTCCTTAGAATTAACTCTAAACACCATGTCAGTGCTGCTAGAAGCAGACACTGTGTGAGAACCTGTCCTTAGCTTCAAAAGTGCGGTCACTGAGCAGAGCCTAAGCTGAAAGGTAGTATCACTGACCAGAATTACTTCTGTTCTAGCTCAAAGCAGGACACATGGTTGCAAAGAAAGAATTGCACAAAATTTGCTTGTAGATTTCTTTTTCTTTTCCCACTTGATGGCTGAATTGATGCAACTTGGTTAGCTCTGGAGTACAGGTCTGCAGACAGGTAACCAATGCTGTGGCTGACTAGAGGAGAAGAAAACAATGAAATGGATGTCAAGACTAAGAGACCGCTTCTGCTTTAGCTTTGAGCTGAATTAACCTTGCTGACCCTGGATCAGGATGATCCCAACACTGCACTAGGTCTGACAGCTGTTGTTAGCACTGCAGGCAGTGAGGAGCCCACCCATGGCTCGCAAGGGAGCCGTGCCACTGTCAGCACGACAGCTTGTTCCAGTCCGAAACAACTGCTCTTGCGGATAACCATGGAGTAAGCTGCCATGTGTATTCTGAAGTAGAAGTAATGTCCTCAGAACTCAGACTGCATTCTTTTCAAAAGGCGCAGTCGCAGAATTATATCTTATTTTATGTTAGCAATAAGCCCATTTCAGAGGCACGGCATTGCTCTGATTGTGTGTTACAGCCTCATAAAAAGGAGTTGCAGAAAGTAGTTCTTTGTATTATTAAGGAAAGATAATTATTTTTTTACTGGGCCTATATTCAGCCTTGGAGGCTGAATGGTTTGCCTTTGAATGTTAAGGCTTCTCTACCCATGAACAGTACTAGGGGAATGCAGGTACCATAGGAACTGAAACATCTAATAGTCTATTTCTGAATAATCCCATTAATAGACAAGTAAAATACTGGAGCACAGTGAAAAGATCAAAACTGACCTCAACCTAGAAGCAAAGCATAAAACTACAGATGCTGAGCTTTTTTTCCCTGCTTGTTGCTATTTGCCGATAGAAATCCTTTGAGGCTTATATGAAGGACGTAGAAAATCTTTGGGTACCCTGTGCATTCTTCCTAAATAAATGCATCACATAAATATGTGTGTGCATTCTTCCTAAATAAATGCATCACATAAATACGTGTGTGCATTCTTCCTAAATAAATGCGGCACATAAATACGTGTGTGCATTCTTCCTAAATAAATGCGGCACATAAATACGTGTGTGCATTCTTCCTAAATAAATGCGGCACATAAATACGTGTGTGCATTCTTCCTAAATAAATGCAGCACATAAATACGTGTGTGCATTCTTCCTAAATAAATGCATCACATAAATATGTGTGTGCATTCTTCCTAAATAAATGCAGCACATAAAGACGTGTGTGCATTCTTCCTAAATAAATGCAGCACATAAATACGTGTGTGCATTCTTCCTAAATAAATGCATCACATAAATATGTGTGTGCATTCTTCCTAAATAAATGCAGCACATAAAGACGTGGCTGTCACGCAAGAGCTCCAGTAGTCATGGAGTGTGCAGTATCTTGTTCAATGGTTTTCATTGAGACACCAGGATTTACTCTGCAGTCTTCAGATTTGGGATGCTAGTTCTCGAGGTCCCTTGAGTGCACAAACACGAGGCAGGAGCTAGATGTAGCATAGAGATTGACAAAAGGTTGTACTTAGGAAACTCCAGGAAAGCTCAGGACATGCTTATGCCCAGAAACTCTTCCAGCTACTGAAAGCATGTGTGGTCCAGAACTCCCCAGAAATACTGTCAGATAGTTCTTGCTAGGCACAGAACTGTAGTTTCCTGAATGTTTGGCTGTTTTCAAGGACCTTTATGATGAGAAGCTGTGAGAAGGTGTTTATCACCCTATTTTTTAAAGTACAGTATTTTTTGAAGGTCATATCCTCCAGACTGAGAATAAATATCTAAACTACGTCTAGAGTATCTTTGTTATTAACATCACTCCTTGGAGCCACTCAGCTCCATTACTAAAGCGTCAACAGAAACTTAAATCTGATCAGAAGTTGAGAGTCCTGGTTAGGTCTCCAAAGACATATATGGCCAGTCTGCTACATGCCAAGCTGCTGAGAGACCAGACAGCAAAAGACTGGAAATCTCCTTATTTTGGTATGGAGAAAGTGGGGTGATGGTAGCAGTAAACACACTGGCAGTGCCACAGGTGCACTTCTGTCCCAGCACAGTAGCTCCATGCTGACTGGGGAGAGACAGCAATCCCCAGGGGACTTCTCGTACCTCCTTCTCATCCAAGCACAGTCACGCAAACTCCTGGCTGGGGGTTGAGAAGCTCAAAGTCTGAACAGACAGCCTTAATAATATCAATTCCCTCTACTGCTCCATTTGTCAGCCAGTCCAAATCTGCTGTGAGATGCTGTGATGGTTTGGGAGTTACCTGCCCCCCCCCCACTTTTGTAAAATCACCCAGACTAGNATTCAGATGCAGAGCCCTTCAGAAATTACAAAGCAAAGATTTCCCTCTGGTACTGTTAGTAAGTATTTTCCTGTCTCCAAAGCACCCTTATCAGTGCAAATGTTCCTTGCAATCAGTCCTAAAACAGGAAAAAAAATAAACTGACATCTTTGCAATGAACTGTGTTCATGGGGCCAGCCTGGCAAGGAAACTGAGGCTGCAGCTTGGACACCTAGAGGAGGTTATAGGCCAGTCCTTCTGTACCCTGTTATTTAAGCCACTGATTTTAGCTAAAGTAACAGCTGTTGCAAAATGTAGGAAATGTGCTTTCCATCCCCCATTCTATATAAATAGGTAAATCCCTCCAAGAAAGATGTTTGGAGTACAAGCTACAGCTGGAAAGGTCTCAGATCTGAAGAGGGTTCATAGAATATGTGAGATGGCCAGATCCCACTGAGGCCTTTTTTCTCATCTCTGAGAAGAACCAGGGAGGAGAGGTGCACCTCCACTAGTCACTTCCTGATAGTTCGATGACACTTTTGGTTAGACCTGCCAGCAAGTTTGCAGGGAAAACCCATGTTTGTTGTACCTTGTAGTGATGAATTTAGAAATGTGACATTTTCAGAGCAAGCTCTAACTCCCCGCTGCTTTGTTAACATTTTTTAGTGTCTAGGAACCACTTCTTATCTGTCAAGAGATGATATTATGGATTAAGGAAGATTACAGCTCATTGCTCCAATGGCTATTTCCTTCGGGGTTTAATCTCCATGGGCCCTTTGCCATTGACTTCACTACGATGAGCCACTTGCTTTTATGAATGCTGCAATGCCTTCCTGATGCAGAGTACTTGTACTTTACAAGGCGTCTGAACGATCATCCGGAGGCAAACGTTTTGATTTGACTCTTTGGTGGAGAGGGACTAATATGCTTTCAGTGCTGACCAAATGGCCCACAAGATCTTGATTTGCAGACGTTCTCGTGGAGATAAATGTTGACTTTGGTTTGCTGTGCTTGTGTGGCACATGCCATTTGGTTTTGGGGAAAAGAGGACAGTATGTGAGGGAATTCAGACAGAAGTTCTACAGATTTAATGCATTTAACTCATAGACCCTTTCCATTATTTAATACCAACTACAGGTTATTATCCAATTTTATATATCAGTTATTCACTGCGGGGTGAAAAAATAATCCTGTGGCTCGTGATCCAATGCAAAGCAGAAATAATTAACATTGGAGAATCAAGCAACTCAACTGTGAATGACCTTCAGTGCAAAAATTATTCACCCAAACACACCCCCTCACGTTGGGACTTGTTTTTACACATGGTTAAAAGTAACAATGGCAAAAAGACAAATTTCAGCCTCGACATCCTTCCTAATTTAAATCTTATGGCTTGCCTCCAAGGTCTCATTCTTCCCAGCTCCCTTCGCAAGCAGAGCTTCCATCCTCGCATTGCTGCATCTCATGGCAGCCAAATTAAGGAAAACTTTCCTCCTCTGCAGAGGGGACACGGGGTTGTGGCCAATCTCTGTCGTCACTCACTTGCAATTCCTGCCAGATGTTAATGCAGATTTTTTGCTTCAGAAACTAAGGTGACATGAAACAAATGAGGTGTGCTCTTCTGGGTGTTTCTCTAGGAGCATCTCATCTGATTATAAATGCCTTAAAACAACAGGCACTGCTAGAGCATTCCTTCACTGCACTTTGCATAAATTATTCCTGAGCCATTGCTTACTAACTGTTGATAGTTCTGATACTTTTGAAATGCTACACTCAGGACACCAATACAGCCTGCAGTGCAAAGCCAGGGAAAGGTGCCAATGGGAGAGTGAACTTCTTGCTTTCTCTTCTGTGTGGGTGAGCTGTATTTTGGAATCCTGTAGGTGACGAGAAGCAGCAGCCTCCCAGAAAATACAGTCCATAAATTCACTCTGTTTCTGGTCAAAATTTAAATAAATCTTCCAATTCTGTCATTCAGCAACAAATTGCTTTTGAACATAACTGTTTAAAGGTGATTTGGATGTGGTGCTTTGGGATGTGATTCAGGGTCAACCTTATAGAGTAGGGTTATGGGTTGGACTTGGTGATCCTGAGGGCCTTTTCCAACCGGAAAGTTTGTGTGATTCTGTGACAGCTAACATTTATACTGGTACTGGAGTCTTGGTTACCTGTGCATCACAATGGTCACTGAAAATGTAAGGCAGCAAATTTCACTCAACCTTGGGCAAACCCTCCACCTATCTTATGTCCGGAGGGAAGAAAAGTAGGGAATACAGAAAATGGTCTTTATTCTATGACATTATGGTTTTGGTTCCCCCTGTTTTCTTGCAACTTGCTGGTTGGAGACCTCCCATACTGAAGGCTGCATCCAGGCAATCATACCACTTCTTTGCCTTTCCTCCTTCATTTGCCTAATTTCTTACCATATGCTTTTGCAAAGATAGGCAACAAATAAATCCATTTATGCCTCCCCACAGTTACTTATTATCTTGGTGAAAGATGTCCTTGTTTTAATTCCCTCTAATGTGAGAACCATCTGGCCTCTGCAGACATGACAGCTCAGCTCTGATCTTCGTTTCAGGGGTGCTATGAACTGGATGGTACCTGCTTCACAGAGTCATCGGCTCCTTGGCATCAGGATGTGGCAGGCAAGGAGAAGAAATAAGTCTTACCAGCCCCAGCACTGACAGCCCAGAGGATGAGAACTGGACACCAGGAGCTGGCCAGGAGATGCTCCCTGGCAAGGGAAGAGATGGAGGAAAAGTTTTTCCATCACATTTCAGTCCTCTGGGGAGAAAGATACCAGCTCATCATTGTGACAGTGTGTGTTTCCAGCTGACAGTAAACAGTTGGCAAAGCAGAGCCAGTGGGTTGTCTGTAAGCTGTCAGAGGCTTCTTATCAATTTTTTTCCAGATTTAAGTTTGTCTTTGTGGTGGGCTGAGTTTGGGTAGAACTTCTGTGCCTCATTTGAAAGTCCACATGCCAGATTTGACAGGGCTGGCTGACTGCTGTTGTATGGCTCCACTGCTAGATCTGCCATTAAGGTCCATGTGCATCCTGTTGTGTTGAGCCACAACAACCCCATGTAACATTACAGGCTTGGTGAAGAGTAGCTGGAGAGCTGCTCGGTGGAGAAGGACCAGGGGGTGTTGATTGATGGTTAAGCTGAATATGAGGCAGCAGTGTGTTCAGGTGCCCAAAAGGCCAAGGGCACCCTGGCTTATATCAGGAACAGTGTGGCCAGCAGGTCTAGGGATGTGATTGTTCGCTTCTTACTTGGCATTGGTGAGGCCACACCTTGAATGCTCTGTTCAGTTTTGCACCTCTCAGTACAAAAAGGACATCAAGGGGCTGGAGTGAGTCCAAACAAGAGCAAATAAGCCGGTGAAGGGCCTTGCAGACAAATCATCTGCTGAGGGAACTGGGGTTGTTTAGTTGTCAGGAGAGGAGGCTGAGGGGAAACCTCACCACTCTCTACACCTACCTGAAAGGAGGTTGGAACAAGGTGGGTGTCAATCTCTTTTCACATGCATCAAGTGGCAGGACAAGAGGAAATGGCCTTAATTTGTGCCAAGGGAGGCTCAGGTTTGATATCAGGAAAAATTTCTTTGCAGAAAGGGTTCTCGGGCATTGGAACAGGCTGCCCAGGGAGGGGGCAGAGTCACCATCCCTGGAGGGATTTAAAAGATGTGTGGATATGGTGTTTAGGGATATGATTCAGCAGTAGTATCTCAGCAGTACTGATGGGATCATGATCTCCAGGTGAGTGGTGGGACTTTGTGATATCAAATGTCTCTTCCAACCTCATCAGTTCTGATTCTGTGATTCTATGACTGCAAAATTATCTGTCATCTTCTGCTTCCAAAATCAGGCTAGAAATCATATCACAGAATATCTGCTGTTAAAAACTTCTCACTTCGTTATTCAACAGAGAAACACTTAAATCTGAGCATCCAAGGGGAACTTCATTTTTGCAATTAAGAGCCATCTCAGTCCCCAGGAAAGCTGCATTTTGCATGGGGCTCTGCCATAACCTCCATCTTGCTGGGCTCCAATTTTCCATCTTTAAAATCTTCCTTTTCTTGCAGGTAGGTCATGAGGCTAGATCCATTACTGTAAGTGAGAGGCTTTATTCCCGAGGTGATGTGTCATGCCTATACAATAGTAATAATAAGTAACTTCTCTAAAAGTGTAAAAGGGTCTGACATTATTAATTGCAATTCAAGCACTTGTAGCGTGTGTGGACTGGGATTGAATGCAGAACAGATTAAAGGTTTTTCTCTTGCTATATTTTTGCATTTTGGAAAGAGACTGCTTTTCTTCAGCTGAAACATCCATGGTGCATTGACCTTGCAGGAAATCACCTGTGCAAGTTCCTGTCACTCCCATCAGGGCTCAGACGACCCTGCCAAGGTGCAAAGATAGAGGGAAACCCCTCCAAGAGGCAGGAGAGATTTCATTTGATCCTGTAACCTTTTCTATTTGTGCGCTTTCAGAATTGCTTCCTATTTCCCCACAAAATTCACCTGTGTGTATGGATCATCACAGTGAAAGGCTTCACAAAAGCTTCCTGCCAGGGTACATTGGCAAAGCAAGCTGTTTGCATTGATTCCCCTAAGACCTCTTCCAAAATATCTGCCCATAAAAGCAGCCCAGGACTTTGTGTCAGCCCCTTGATGATAGCCCAGTCCAGCACTGGTCTGCCCTCACCTGCTGTCTCTGCATGCTGCAAGTGTCATCTCTCTGACCAGGAGGCTCCTCTGCCTCTCAGCTTTTCCTACTTTTGATCACCGAAGATGGAAATCGACCCTTTAACTAACATGCACCTAAGCAAATGATATCTAAATGCTACATGGACAGAAGCTCCACAAAAGCAAACCCTGCAGCAGCAAGGAACAAATGCTTCCTTTGGTGCAAGGGATACTACTTGTCCAGAAGAGTCCCATGTGCCAGCAACCCATCAAGTCCTCTCCCAAGAGCTCCCACACTGTCTCTCCCTTCCAGCCAAGTCCCTCAGTGACAGCCATTTCTTCTCACGATTTTTACCATGTGACTAAAGGTTCTGGAAGTGTAGGTGGTTTTTGGTTTTGCCTTTTTTTTTTTTTTTTTTCCTAGTAAAAGATTAAGTGTAAAGCCATTCCCTTTATGCCTTCTGTTTTCATGTATTCCAGAGGCTTTTATTCTCAGAATGAAACCAAGCTTGAGAAATTTCAGCTTGAAAAAACAAGAATCTGGGGGAAGTTCTTAAACACAGAAAACCAAGGTTTAGAATAGGAACAATTGAAAAAACATTGAAGGTGGCAGATTTCACTTGTAATCATACATCTTAAAAGACATGTAAGAGGCAGCCTGCTAAGTAGCAACAGAAAATCTTGAGAGAAAATCTTGAGTTCTTTAAAATTACTGTATTTCCTTCCTAAAATATTTCTCATGTCAGTTAAATCTTACCTGAAGGAGAAGGAAATTACTTGTCTAGTACAAGGTGTTCTTGACCCAGTAAGGGTCCCTGCCCATGGCAGGGGAGTTGGAACTAGACAAACTTTAAGGTCTCTTCAAACCCAAATCGCTGTGATTCTACAGATCTACATGAAGATGGTATCTATAAAACTTCAGCTGATGCTGTCATCATGGAAGAGGAGAACCATCCTCCTTGAGATGCTTAGACAAATACAAAGCAAGCACTTTGCAATGCCATTCATGTGAGAAAGGGCCAACCTCACTTCCAGCAAATACCAAGTTTCACAGCGCCAGCAGCACAACAAGCAGAGACGCAGCACTGGCATCAAACCCTCCCTTTTCTAAAGAGTTTCTAAGGAAACTTTCTTTTCTTTTTCCTTTAGGAGCAAATGCAAATGCTCTAAATCTTCTCGGTCCTAAGTAGAGATGGCAGTGAATGACTTCAACAGGA
This sequence comes from Ramphastos sulfuratus, assembly GCA_013399055.1. Lineage (NCBI taxonomy): Eukaryota > Metazoa > Chordata > Aves > Piciformes > Ramphastidae > Ramphastos > Ramphastos sulfuratus. Next base: position 11,976 of record WBNM01001515.1, read on the forward strand.
GGAAATGCTTTCAGATGCCTATAAAAAATAGGATTTCACGAATCTCTCCTGCAGGCTGCTATTCAGCGATGAATGTGAAGAGGCCTTCACAATGCCCCAGAAGTGACTAAAGCTTTTTATTAAAGGCAGAAGTGCTCTCAGCTACTGCAGGGCTCTGGCACAAAGCATTGCACAAGGTTTGTATGTCTGAGTTGAGATGCTCATAGATAAGTTCACTGAGCAAAAAGCAGGTCACATCAGCAGACATAATGTGCCCTTTGAATCTTCAGTACCTCATTTTCTGTCCCCAACTATGGAATCTGTCTTCCTTTCACTGCTGAGTAAAGGACGGTTGCTTAATTACAATGGAAATAAAAATGGCTGACAGGAGAGCAGTGTTTCGCCCCTGGAAAGTCACACTCCCAAGGTAGCTTGAATGGAGTGAACATTATTAAGTGCTGACATGAAAAAGACCTCTTGGAGGAGATAGTACCTTTACCCAATTAATCCTTCCTAATGAACTTACCCTTTAGAGGTGGGTAGAGCACTTTGAGTGTGAAGTTTGCTTCCTGTGATCATTTGTGCCAATGAAAACCTCGTGAGAAAACTGATGAAAACTGATGTGAATGTGCCTGAAGTGAATTTATTTTGGTATTTGACTTGTCAAGAAAAAAAAATAGTGGTTTGCACCTTTCAGCTGGATTTGCTATCATGCTCTCTCTTGATGATTTCCATTCTTTAATAACTCCTCAAATGATAATAAGGCTCCTAGGCATCTGCTTCCCTTTGAATTTGCAGCTGAGAAAATTCCATGTTTGAACTACTTGGAAATGGAGTTTTATTTGATAACCTATATTTTTGAGGTGGATAACTACTTTGCTGAACACCTTGATGGTTATTTTAGTAATAGTAGTCTGAAAAGGCTCTCTGGCTCTGTGGAATTTTGACTGAGGAAAGAAGCCTTTTCCGCCCAAGCTATGATACGTCGACACTTTGGACTTGGGCAGATTCTTTCATTGAAGCGTGTCTTACTCATCAGTTCAACAAACCCTCAATTACTTTTGTCTAATTGTGACTCTTTTAACACCATACAGCCTTGGAAGTCTAATCATGACAGGATTTTACTGTTTTTCCTGTGCTTTGGAGGTCTTAAGAAAGAAAGCCACAGAGAGGGGGGGAAAAAAAGTGAAGGTTCAGTAGGACTTCCTTTTGAACTGCAACCAGAACAGGTTCTAGGCAGACAAAAGTGTGAGACTCAAAATGAGGGCACCTGGAATTAGCTACCAAGTTCCTGCTTCTATTTTAGAAGTTCATACTGGTGATATGTTTTTCACAGATGGTGGTGAGTACTTTTGCAGCTTTGAGAAGAGAAAAGAGGCCTGAAAATTAGGACTTCAGTCGATAAAGCGAAATATCCACAAGTTAAATGTCGACTACCACAACTTGTCCACTGCTATAAAACTACTCAATAATCTGATAACAAATAGCAACTGTAAGTGCTCTTCATCTCCAATGTAACCAGAGAAAGAAAAGGTCAGGACAATGGAACTAATAGATGAGGAGAAATTATTTTCCAACTTCTACACATTTTTGCACCTGTAATTAGGCACTTCAAATTTGTGCAGTCCAGTTTCATACCTGAAACAAAGGACTGGGATAGCACCACAAGCAGCTAATGCTTGTCAGCCCCTGTGATAGGAAGGATCAGTTTTTAAATTGCACTTTGCTAAATGTGGCTGGCACAGAGCCAGTGTACCCAGAGCAGTGTGTCCAGGTGGTCATCGTTTCAGAAAAGTCATGGAGAGCAGGAGAGGTGCCTGGGGGCTGGAAGAAAGCCAGTGGCACTCCAGGCTTCAAAAACAGCAAGAAGGAAGACCCTGGCAACCCCAGACCAGTCAGCCTCACCTCCATCCCTGGGAAGGTGATGGAGCAGCTCATTCTGGAGGTCATCTCTAACCACATGGAAGAAAAGGGAGTCATCAGGAGTAGCCAACATGGATTTACCAAGGGGAGATCTTGCTTGACTAACCTGATAGCATTCTATGATGCCATGACCAAACGAGTAGATGAAGGCAGAGCTGTGGATGTCATCTACCTTGATGCTGTCTCCCACAACACCCTCATAGAACAGCTCAGGAGATGTGGCACAGAGGGTTGGTCCATGAGGTGGATCAAAAACTGGCTCCACAGCAGAGTTCAGAGGGTTGTCATCAGTGGCACAGAGTCAAGTTGGAGGCCTGTGGCCAGTGGTGCTCCCCAGGGATCAGTACTGGGTCCAGTTTTGTTCTATATCTTTACCAACCACCTGGGTGAGGGCATTGAGTGCACCCTCAGCAAGTTTGCTGATGCTACAGAACTGGGGGGGTGGCTGACAGCCCTCAGGCTGCGCTGCCATCCAATGAGATCTGGACAGGCTGAGTGCTGGACAAAGGCAAACCACATGAAGTTCAATAAGGACAGGTGCAGGGTCCTGCATCTGGGGAGGAATAACAACAGGCACCAGTGCAGGTTGGGGCTGCCCTGCTGCAGAGCAGCTCTGTGGAGAAAGACCTTGGAGTGCTGGTGGGCAGCAAGTTCTGCATGGGCCAGCAATGTGCCCTTGTGGGCAGGAGAGCCAATGGCATCCTGGGCTGCATCAGGACAAGTGTGGCCAGCAGGGCTAGGGAGGTTCTGCTCCCCCTCTGCTGTGCCCTGGTGAGACCACACCTGGAATACTGTGTCCAGTTTTGGGCTCCCAGCAGAGAGAGCCCAGCGGAGAGCCACGAGGATGAGTGGGGGACTTGAGCATTTCCCCTGTGGAGGGAGACTGGGAACCTGGGGCTGTTCAGTCTGCAGAAGAGAAGGCTGAGAGGGGATCTGATCGATGTGCACAAATCTCTGAGGGGCAGGTGTCAAATGGAGGGGGTCAAGCTCTTTCTTTGGTGATCAGCAGCAAAAAGACAAGAAGCAGCAGCTACAAAGTGGAACAGAGAAGATTTCATCTCAACATGAGGAGAAACTTCTTCACAGTGAATGTGACGGAGCCTTGGAGCAGGCTGACCAGAGAGGTTGTGGAGTCTCTGGAGACTTTCCAACCCTGCCTGGATGCATTCCTGAGCAAACTACCTTGGGGGTTCCTGCTTTGGCAGGGAGGTTGGACCAGACGACCTCTGAAGGTTCCCTCCAACCTCTAATGTTGTGTGATAGGCACTGGATTAATATTTCTTTCCATATTCTGGAAGAGTGTGTCAATCAAAGTAAGACTTTATGGCCTGCTTTTAATTTCACAGTCATAAAGATGAATATGCATCTTTTTCAAAGAAATAATTAGGTATCATAGAATAAAGCACTTCCCTACCAAAAAATAACACATTTAATGAAGTGTCTAGTGGGTATTTTATAGTCCATTCTACTTAGTGTGTAGAAATGCTTTTCTAATTATTATATCTGCTTCTGTTCCATGTAGGTTAGCAAATATTAGATCTGTTCAATGAATGGCTTAATACAATTTCCTGCTAATGAAAATAGATTTTCTTTGCCTTTTTTTTGTTTTGTTCCC